>JAZHYW010018269.1:0-109375 GCA_037355805.1 Ixodes ricinus
CAAGGAATGGCACTCTTGGCTGGATGCCTGGGAGAGTCTTGTGAAAGGGTGCATGATACTCTACCATGCACTTGTTAAGATGATATTACCTTCGTCATTTATGAGTGCTATATGTTATATGTTCGAAATAAAGAGAAATGTCTGCCTCTCAAACAGAGTTCACCTAGCAAGTAACACAAAACTAAAAGAAAAATCAGTGCAGAAAAGAAGGCAAAGGAGCTAAATGATGAACAGGTTCGTTAGGGACGTTTCTTCTTCAGAGTCGGTTGTATTATCCGGATATCCGCTACCGGCTGAGAGCCGGGATTCCATGGAGGCCGTCCAATTGAACTGTTTGCTTTCCGTCTTAGACACCTAGACTTTATTCGCTTTGCTTCTTGGGGCACTAACCCCCAACTTTTTTTTTTATTTTGTCGAAGACGCCACTGTGCACTCAGAATATTCCAAACATTTCCATTGCTTCTTAAGCTGAAAATATTTTTTCCTATTTGTTTAGATAATAGCGCACTTTGATGCTATACATTTTACGTAACTGATACTTTAGTCTTAAGTAGCTTAAAGTAAATTAAATCATACAGCTATATTTGACCAATTAAGCACAGTGCGACATGTAGTTTTCGCAACAGAAATAGTTTTCTCCGGATACGTAATAACAATCGCATCTACTCCGTCACGGGCCAAAAATATGGAGAATTCATAATACGCTCCAAGCGTGGAAACTAATTTTTAACCTTCTTTATCGTCAAACATCTATGGTCGCGATTAAGTAAAGCCAAGTCGGGGTGTGAATTGTAAAATAAATATTTAGTAAGGCGGACTTGTGGCTGCAAAATAGAACAAAAAGGGTTTCAGCGCATACTTCGACGGCAAAGGAAGTCCTACGCACCGAATGTGCCAGCCACGACTACTTTTATAAAGAATATATTATCGAAATCATTGCAGAGAGAAACACACGATAAGGTTTAAGGTTTTAGTGGAACGTTCCAGAGGAATATAAGTAAAATATTTAACAAAAACTAGGATTGAGGATTACAACCCCGTGCTTTCGCGGCACAGCTGTGTGCGTTGACAACTCAGACGCAAACCCAGCATTACAAGTCCTTTAATAAAGAATCAGCAGCGATCCGCTGATTACTGAAACACAAATGACATGAAAAACGTTAGTGACACCAATATGCCTACAAATTAGAGGGCGTTCCCTTTTCACTTTTATTACTTTCCACAGTTTCAAAGGGTAGTTCAATGTGGTCGGTATTTTGGTGATCAGGAGCCTTTGCTCGTGCTCATTTGTCGTCGGCTTTGGTACTCGCCATCTAGTGACGTTGCTCTTCATCGTTGTCGCTCGCCCTTCGTTGGTCATTTTATAGCGATAGCTGATTTGGTCTCCTCCCACCACTAAATATTACATCGGTTTTAATGTTTTTGTAGTTGTCGATGTTGTAGTTCTTGATATCGTTGTGGTTGCTTATATTCTTGCAGTGGTTGCTGATGTAGTTGGCGTAACAGGGAGCAGAGTGCCCGTCGTCGATGTTGCCACATTTTAAAAAAAATCGCCCTGCGCCCACGGGGATCAAAGTTGGGTCCGGTGCGTGCGAAGCGGAGGCGTTACCCGAGAGCTACGCCACAGTGTTGACGACCCATCTTATATTTAGGGTTGGTTTCAGTACATATGCCGATTGCACGCGCTCTGTGGAAAAACACAAAGAAATAGCTGATAAAAAAATGCAGCCGTAGCACTGTCAATGCTTAGAGCTTGTGCAAGGAGGCGCGCTTTCACGCGCTCCTGAACAAAAACGAAACGAAAGCGTTGGGAACAAAATGGTCAAATATCCATTTTGTTCCGAACAATTTTGTTCACGCACCCCATTGTGAGTGAAAACGAAGCCGATGCCCAACGATTTCGCCACGACGTATCACACCTATCGCTGTTACTGTACTGTGAATGAACACAGGACTGCTCTTTTTTTGTTAGTCGTTTGTTGTTTTTCTTTGTTGTAGTTGGTTGCTGTCGTTCGTCATTATCGTTCGCCATTCGTTGTTGTTTTTCCTTGCTGTAGTTAGTTGCTGTCATTCGTAGTTGTTCTTCGCTGTCATTACTCGTGGGCCTTTTGCGTTTGTAGTTCTCGCCAAGGGCATTCGCCATCTTCATGGAGGAGTTCAACAAGGATGAAGGATACCCCTCACTTCCACTAGGATACTGCGAGTAATTAACACTGCGAGGTTCAAACCCGTGTCTCGACATGGACGCCTCATTCGCTTCCAACTCTGACACTCAGACAGAAATATTCCAGACGAACACATTGATGCCAAATTACGCAAGCAATTGGTATTGATTACTCTTCCTGAAAACTGCACAGCTGTGCGCTTTAACGTATCTGACCGAGGATTTAAAAAAAAAACACGACCCACGCATCCGGTTGGAGCAACTTATTGGTGGTATAATTCTATCTGTCTCTCAGAAGCCTAAACATGTGATTAAAGCAGTGTCATAATAGACTGGTTTATCCGGAAACTGACTCACACTCTTCAATGACACAAGCACTATCAACTACCAATGTGAAAAGGCGAAGTCGCTAAATTTCTTTAGGTTAACGCTGCCATGCTAAATCGCATGGCGGTGTCAACTGGCATGAGCTACCAACAAAAGTTAGGTTCATTAATTAACCTCCTTCGGTTAAACTAGCTGGACTTCTTTATTTGGATTCAAGACAGCGTCCTTTTGGGTATGGAAGCCTACTTCCGGCATTAGCGAAGTATTTCGCTCCTCTGAATAGCTCGAGGAACCATTTATATACAAATTTCAAAAGCAGTGTTTTTGGAAGGAGCAGTGTCTAGCGTCAGTGCAACCTTTAAAACAACTCCGGCAAGTGATGAAAGAGGGGAAAAAACGGGAGCTCTATTAGCGCAGCACCTGATTAATGTTTATGGTAATTATGCCGTTTTGATAACGTTCGTGCTTGGATTTGTATGAAACGATTTTATATTCGTTTATACAGTTAATAACGCCGGCGAAATGACTTATACCACTGTAATAAATATATCTCGGATAACAAGTGTATATAAAGTAATATACTTAACAGTTCAAAATTATCGCGTCTTTCCCTGTTTACTTTCGCTTGGGTTTCGACCTGGAATAAAAGAAACTATGTGGCGAAAACATAGTTTAGTAGAGACTAATTACACTTTACTGCCGGTAGCTCTCATTGTGCTAGTGACAGTTTGAAAGGGCCGGCGTGACTAGTGTGCTAGGCGGCAGGATTGTGCGTTTGTCGCTTCCTTCTTTGTGTACACTGTGAAAACATGTCCCTGGCCTGTTCTTGCTGAAGGCGTCTCGCACTGAACTCTTTCATCTTCAAATAAGATAATAGTGAAACGATTTGTCATAGCCATGCGTGTTCCTTATTAACTTAACTAGGCGAAAGGCAGCCCGTTATCTGGGTTGCAACACTTTTGTTTTAATTAACAAATTTGAAAACGCAAATTTCTATATTTATACCGATAAAGAACAACCAAATAAAACGACGTATGCACAACACGAAAAACTAAACTCAACGACGCACGTACCACACGCGAATGGAGGATCAAGTCTTGATTGGTACATTTAAAAAAAAACACAGATTTTATTTTATATTGCAATACTACCATTCTAACAAGCATATACTTGTGTGAAACAAAAATGACGTAAAAAACGCTACATGATCAAGACTGTTTTTTTTATGACAGACGGATAATTTTATTTTAAAGATATGATGCAACGACAGTATATAAAAAAGGAGCTCCCGTGCGAAAAGATTACCTTGAAAGCCAAGTAAAAAGTGACCCTTCACCAAGAAATGATGCTCAAACAAGCGTTGTGAACGGAGAATCAAGAACAGACGTGTGTAAGAAAGAGCTCAGGTTTCGTGATGTAGATCCTTCACTGCTCTCTTTGTTTTATTATTGTCTCTTCAATGGGAAGAGCTGTCTTGGGAAAATCTCTGAGACCACTCTGAGAGCTTTACTCGCGCTGTCACCTAGGGATTGGAACACGTATGTTTATGCCTACATTCATTACATTTCATGTCAGATAGGCGCGTTCTTGAAAATAAGAAAAGCTGCATTAAATCTTATGTTGCGTGCAGCTTTAAGTTACGTAGATTTCCAAAGATAGCCAGCTTATCAGATACTTCAAAATGTATTTCATTAAAACAGTATTTGTTTTCAGACAGTTTGAAGAATAACGACTCAGATATTTGCCAAATATGTTTTAAGAGAATTTAAATTGCGCGTTCTGGCACATATACTACCAATATTATGGCCAGTGCTTGCATATTTTAAATGCAAATATTGAGTCTATTAGTCAATTCAATTCAATTCAATTCAATTTTATTTCTTAACACGGTGTTGGGGGTCCCCGGACGAAAAAGCTGTCGTTGACAGCTTGAGAGTGCCTGGGGCCCATACAGTAACGTTGTCAGTAACGATTTAATAATTCTGAGGTTATACGAATTACAGCTTTAGTATACTATAAATTAGATTGGCCATCTAGAGCAGAAACTGATTTTTAGTGGTCAAAACCAGACGCATAGAAATATGCCACAAGCTAAAATAATATTTTTTTTAACTCACACATTCTCGACTTTGGTGGAGAGGTTATAAATTTACTTTAAAATCTAAGCCTAATGGTTTGAGCAATACGATATTTAGAAGGGTCTGAAAACTGTGGACCTGGTACTAGCATACCTAGAATAGCGTCAATATTTTCAAACCATCGAACGCCCTCCCCCAGCCCTATAACTGAATATTGTTTCGCGCCAAACACGAAAAGGTGCTGCCTTCTTTTTTAGTTGTCACAATTCTTCTTCATTAATATTGAAAACGATTTGACTTTTGGATCAGAATATGAAGCTCAGCTTATATTCAATACCTTAAGCAGGGATTGAAAGTATCGCCACCGCGTGTCGTAAAGCGCCAAAGCCATGTGTGCATACACCAAAAGCTGCAGGGTCTGTAACCTAGCTATTCCCCATCCGTATTTAAAACTACAAAATTTCAGATTAGGTGTTTGTGAGCTGGTGAGAATTTCCTTCTACAACGTCAAGTATCAATTCTGTCGAAGTAGTAAGTTAGATGTAGCGGAACACTTAAAGTTAGATAACGGTATAACGAGTGTCCTTTTAAAAAACTTGGCATTTGCAAGATAAAAAATACAGAATGATGTTATTCTTTATTTGACTGACGTTTTCCTGGACAATTTTAGACACTACGACCGTATTTAATACATAAATAATGCTTAAACAGGTTTCCGTGTGCTTCAAAGATGATTCACTACTTTTAGCTGAGATTCTAATTACGTCGCTGCTGTAACCAAAGCACCATTCAGGAGATTGAACTGTTCGTCTACATTCCAGCAGAGCATGTGTATGCCTCATAATTGCCAGCCACTTAGACGCCTGGCAAATGAGGAAGCAACCGATAAAGCTTTCAAGTCGAATGTGCATCTTGCGCTGAGACACCTGCGATGAACAGAATTAAACTGCGCAGCATAGGAGCAGGGATCTTATATTTGGGTGCCATTTACTCCCTGTCTTTTCATTCGCTCGGATGGTTTTCTAGACGGTAAACACTAATTTCCCACTTGTAGCGCGGCAAGCAGGGGCGCAGCCAGAGTTTATAAGAACTCTGCTTGTAATCTAAGGAACTACAGCAACAAATTACGAAGCAAGAATCGCAAGCATGATAAGCCCCATCCCGCTTTTTTATGCCGTCAGTGACTATATAACATAAAATGATTGGAGGACAAGAGTTTACCTCATACGTTCTCGCTCTTTATAAAAACAAAGGATGCAGGGTGTGTCTTTTTAAGCTAAGCAGATTTGTTTAAAAGAAAAAGCCGTGAAGCTACACCAATGCTGTTTGAGCAGATGGGATAAGGTACGGCCACACTTGCGGCTAAACGCGGCAGAACGCCGCGCGAGGCGTGCCGCCTTCCCGCGTGGAAGGGCCGCAGCAACCCTCGGTTTGCCGCCGCGGCAGTCACGTGACAGCACACAAGATCTCGCACTCTCTTAATGGTAAAGAGCGCCTGCGAGATTCTCCGTGATTTTCGCTTCGGGCTTCGGCTTTGGCGGCTGCGCTAGCCCTGTCCATTGATGGCTGACCCAGACGACGACCTCCTCACGATCGTAAAAGTTATTGTTATCGTGTGCTCCCTTGAGTTGCGACGTCGCCGCGCGCAGAAGGGTACAAGACGTAGATTTCTTGGTACGCCCGGCCTGGCGTACCCAAAATGAGCCTTGTAAAAAAAAGAGGAAAAAGACGCACAGTCTCAAGAAACCTCTCCATCACGCGACTTTCCTGAGCGAGGCTCATGGCGTCTGGCGGCTCAAAAACAACGCTCGGTCGGCGGAAAAAGCTTTGCCATGGCATCGTGCGTCACTGAATGGGTAGCCTCTGATTGGTCTCCTCTTGCTCGAGGCACGCGGCACGCGGCAAAAAATAGCGTCGGAGCCCATTCCTTTCGCGGGAGATTATGTCCTGCCGCGCAACAGGTACTGCGGCGAGGCCGCACGCCGAGTTTTGTCGTTAGTGTGGCCGTATCTTTATACGGCCAGGGGAACATAATACTCCCGCGTGTGTGACCGAAAAAAGAAACGCTTCTTCATTCATCTCTAGAAGATTTCCGTATACTCTTACCTCGAGTGTAAAAGATGACGAGGCCAGAATGACCTTGCCTAGTTAATCTCGCCCTAGCTCACTCCCGAATGTTGTAGGCCGAACCTTCGAGAAACCGAGTGTAGTAGAAGAGGAGCTGACATTGGCTTTGCCGACTAACTCAGGCTCTCATGATGACGAGACACGTTTACTGTCGATCTACCCAGCTGCAACGCCGGCGAAGCGTCGCTCGCCGCTGACGCTACGACGATCCATGCTGCTGTTTACACACTCATTCTTCTTTATGTTTTCTGGTACAAGTTTGACGATTAAATATTCATTGTAATTTTAAATTTGTCGAGCCTTTTCCATCTCTGACATTTCTGGGAGAGCTGCAAAATAACCCATTCAGAGCCGAAGAAGAACAAGACGACGACGCAACTATGAGCATTATGCCCATCGCGTTACGGAAGCCTGCTTCTTTCCAGGGTGACGTCTATGAAGACATCAAAAACTGAATAACCAGTACAAGCGAAAGGCCCGTCACGATGGGCGGACTCCGGAGCAATACATGAGGACATCTACTTCTCCCTCGAGAGAACGGCGCGTACCTGGTACGAAAACCGCGAGGCGACGATCACCATTTGGGAAGCATGGAAAGAGTAGCTCCACTGAGAGTGTGCGACCCACCAGCGACGAGAACGCTCTGATGAGCTACTTCAGGCAAGGGTTCAAGGCACGAACGAGAGCATCCTCAGCTTCGTCAAGGACGTGCTTCGACTCAGCAGTCAAGCTGATCGCGAAGCTCCTGAGGGAAGAAACTGGGGATCCTGATGCGGGAGTGTCAAAGGAAACATCTTTTGGGCGTCTTGTGCGCAGTCCACGTGCGACCGTCGAACAATTCGTGACGGAGGCTAAGAACATCGAGCTTGCCCTTCAGTCGCGAGTCTCGCTCTACCAGCAACTACACCTGGCGACGCTGTAGCGTCGTCGTCAAGCTGCTACCTTGGCTCCAGTTTATCGGACTTGAGCGAGATCATTCGGGACGTCATCCGGGAGGAGCTCTGAAAACTGCTCGCCACTGCTGGGCGCCCGGCCTCGCTTTCAGTCGCCGAAATCGTACTCGACGATGTCCAGCGGGATTTTCAGCCGGATGCTCCCGTCAACGTGGCCGCCCCGGGGAGCCGACGTTGACCTACGCCGCCATGACTCGACGATTGCCACCGGTTACCCGCTGGTACCCAGCGCCTTCGCGACGGGACACGCCTGTACCCAGGTACGCTCGCCGCCAGGAGGTACGAACCCAGTACGTGCACCAAATACAGCGGGCGCCAAGGAAGACGGAGGTGTGGAGAACGGCTGACCGCCGCCCTCTATGCAACCGCTGCGGGGAAGCCGACCACATAAATCACCAATGCCCCTACCGGCACCTTGGGCTGCGCGGATTCCTCTCGAACAACACTCGCCTACGGCACGGTGAGAGCTCACGAGACATCTATGAGTACCTTCGCCGTCTACCGTGTCCTTCGTCCGCTTCACACCGAGCTCCCTCGCTCGCCTTCACCGCGGCGCCCTGCATCGTCTCTTCGTAGGTCCCGCCCAAAAAGCCTTTCCCCTTTGCCTCGCAAGGAAAACTAAGTGCGACAATTCCTGGAGATAGAACTGCCGGCAACGACCGAAGCGGACATCCTCCAACAAAAACGTCGGAGGGCTCCCACCCTAGCGACGGGACGCATCGGACTGACACTTGTGCAACGGTGTGGAATAAGCCTCGACGTTAACATCGATGGCCACCACGCGACGACATTGTTATTTCAGGTGGTCACGACGTTCTTGGTGAAGGCTAAATCGTCAATTGGTGACAGCGTCCTCCTTGGTTTCTTTACTTAACGCTTTTAAATCGCGGTGGAAGCAAAGAAAACAAAAAAGAAAACACTACTAGGATGAAAATTGAGTTTGACTTGACACATCGTGTTAGAGAAATAGCATATAAAAGGTTTCATCTCAATTTAGGCACGATTTTGATATCAAAGTCTTTATTTTAACTAAAAAATATAAATTTTGGGGCCACTCTTGAAATAAAAAAAAAGAGCGCTTCGTTTGTTTCCATGTCTAGGGGTTTATAAGTTTAACATTTTGCAATCTTGACGAGTATTTTGTTTTCAAGTTTTTGACCATTTTTATATAAAAATAATAAATAGTATACTGTCTATAATTCCGTAACTGAAGCTTAAAATTTGTAAAATCCGCATTGTAAAGCGGCACAATATGTTCCGTAGTAAAATAAGTTTGACTTCGAATTACGCGAACTTCCAAGTATTTTCAAGCTTATATGTTAAGTATTAACGTTACGTAATTAACCTTATTCATGCCACAATATTGGCATGAACCCATAGAAGGACGCAGTCACAATGTACACATCGTGACCCTGTTAACGCGAACACGACATTAGGCGCATTTTCGCATTTTACTTCTAAATAGTATTAGCCAGCGCGAAATTTTATCGCTTAAATTATAGAACTAAATGAGCTCTTTCCGTTGGAATAATAACTTGGATGACATCTCTTAATTTCAAAAAGAAAAACTGAAAAAAAAACGGCGATCGCTTGTTCGCGCTAACAGTGTCGCGCTCTGTACAACTAACAATATTCAAGCTTTAATTGCTGTCACAAAATCAAAATACTATATTTTGTATTTATATTCTTGATAAACCAAAATTCTATCTCGGTACTAACAAGACATGAAGCAAATAAAAAATAGGGTTTTGAAAAAATCGGTCTTAAGTACTGCAATATTTTCGAAGCATTCGCTATTTAAATGCAGATAACGTATATCATTTAGTATATATAATAATGAATTTGCATTGAATAAAAAGAAATGTTTGCGTCTTCTTGTGACTTCAAAGTCAGTAAATAACTTAAATACGTGATTCGTAAAAACTTGCGAAACTATGCCGAACAATTATCCAATGTATACAGGTCGACTTTTTTAAGTGTATAAACATATTTTCTAATCTAAATAATCCCAGCGAAAATAATCTTAAGAGTGCCACAACCAACCGTTAGTGCAGTATCTTAAGTAACAAAATAGCGAGCGATCAAACATGCGATCACCCGACAGGCAGGAGAAATGTTTGTTTTTGCCTCGGCCGCTTCAATAATCAATGCCCCCCCCCCCCCCTCTGTTTCAAAAAAAGAAAAAAGAAATCGCCACGTTTGCCGTTTAAGCTTTCACTAATTTTAAGAATTAAAAAAAAAACTTTTTTTTCATCAAAATGAAGAATTTGTTTGCACAACTGAGCCTTAATTAGATGAAAACATTTTCTGCACCTCTAGGAATGGCGCATATCTGGACCACTCGCTATTTTGTCACTTCTCAAGCCACTGCACTACAAATCTTCTGTAAGACTCTGGAAATAAATTTAATTACGGTTAAAAAAATTACATTCTCATTTTTTACCATTTTTTACTGTCGAATTTTGTTTTATATAATTTTTGACATAGCTTGGAAAGTTCCTGCGTGTGATCTACTTAAGCTATATGTATGATCTCTTTGTCAACAGGAATATCAATCATGGCCATCTTCATTGCACACAAAGTCAATTTTATTTGTACAAAAAAAATGCATAAAAAATTGCTGTGCATTTGTTATTGCACGTGAAGCGTGTAGTTTCAGTCCGATTCTTCTGGGATTGACGTCTGCGCTCTCTGCGCTCTTCATCGGTTAGTTTAGTGATTGGATTAACGCGTGGCATGTGCACTCTATAGCAATTCTTTTAAAGGGAGTTACCGGCGCTCACCCCGGTTTGAAATCCCTGGCGCTCTTCCAGAACCCGAACCAGCAAACCAGCGTCAAGCTAGCATGTGTGACGTCATCACGTGGCTCAGACAATCTGCATCGATTGAATTGGCGGCTACACTTTTCGGCTTCAGAAATATTTAGACTCCCCTGAGGAGACAAAGCACGTTTCACGTGAGTAAATTTGTAATATATATTTGAATAAGCAAAGTTCAAGAAATCTAGCAAATTTAAAAACGGTTTTCTCAAAAAGCCTTTTCGTTTATTTGCTTCACGTTTACTTAATAGAAAGCTAGTAGTAAGGTATAATTGTGGTTTATCAAAAAATATATATAGAAAAATATTTTTATTGTAAGAACGCAAATAACTGCGTCGTCGCATTGGGGGGGGGGGTATTTTGGCTAATATTGTGTCATGAATATAACTAATTACCTAAAATTATTACTCAAGTTTACACACAGGCTTAAAAATACTTGAAATTACGCGTAATGTCGAGGAAATGTGATTTTACCCTTTGTCAAAAAATTGTCGTTTTACAACGCACATTTAAGGAGATACTATATATCAGTGTTGTATGCGTTACCAAAAAAGTAACTAAATACGTTACTCGTTACTTGCAAATAAAAGTAACGCGTTACCGACCTACGTTACTCAAAATAAAGGAACGCGTTACCGTTACTGATAAAAAGTAACGTGCACGTTACTGTTGCGTTACTTTTTATTCACGAGCTAAAACATTTGCTGTTTCGACGTTTGAAATGTGCGTAAGCGCCATAGCTAACATATGTCCATGTCCACGTGGGTCCGGAGAGCCACTCACACGCTCTGTTGGCTGTCGGTCAATCGCTCAAGGCCTCCTCCGTTTTCCAAGTCCCGAAAACGGGAAAGGGAATGACACGAAGGTGTCATTCTCTTTCCCAGCGGGAAGCGAAACGCAGGCTTCGACGCAGGAATTCCCAAATCTACTCCGAAGCTGACCTCTTTGGCTTTCCAACCGAGGCGACGGCGGTAGCGAGGTCAACGAGCCGCGGGAGAAAACCAGTGGCAGGTGGCGTGTGACGTCAACCTGAATAGCACCGACGTCAAAGAAAAGTGAAGACAGCGGCATTTTTTGACTAAGGAATTTATGACTGGGCACTTAAAAAGACAAAAAAAAATTAAATTTTTTTTTAAGTTCTAGGAAGTAAAGTAACGTAACGTAATTTCGTTACACGTTACTCAAAATAAGTAACGTGTAAGTACGTTATTCGTTACTTCTTTGGAAAAGTAACGAGTACGTTACAACGTTACCAAAAAAAGGAACGCGTTACCGGTAACGCCGTTACTTGTAACGCGTTACCGCCAACAATGCTATATATATACGAGATACTATATATTATATTTATACTTTATGACGTATTATTATTGTACATTGGTACCTATAATAAATAAAGTAAATACCGAAGTAAAAATTTACTTTATGAGAAAATCGATTGCGAATTTCGTACGTTTCCGAAACACACACTTATGGGTGATTTCATCGCAAATCGTGCAGGCAAAAAGGGTCAAATTTTTAATTTCACTGAAAAAATTATATGTTATGGCACCGTCTCTAAAAACGCAGTCGCCACAAACCGACAAGTCCGTAGGATTTTTTGTTCTCGACTTACGAATTTTAAAAGAGGCCGCGGAGGAAAGCAGTGTTTTCACATCCGTCGTGGATCGGATGTTTCGCTCAATCTCCCGCCCTGGATTTTCCGTCCACATCATATTAACTTTTTTCAAGCACTCTGTGACCACAGTTAAAAGGCTCTAATGCAATGAAATAATATTAGACACTTTGCTTTTTTTCTGTTAAAATGTCACATACGCACCGCGGTTAATTGTTGATGAACTTTGACAATTAAATACTGGCGATCTACATGGGTTACAACGATATTTCTATGTCACTGGAGAGCCCAAAACACGCTCTTTATATATATTATTAAATTTTTCAGCTGTAGAAAATTTCATTTGCGGTACGTTTACATTAGTCTTATGCTAAAACCAGAAAGTATCAATTTTAAAGTCGTTTTTCTCAAGAAAACCCATTTTTTTAATTTTTTTGTTAAAATGTAGTTATGATAGTTGTCTACTCGAAAAGCAAGTCGAGAAAGTGTGTATTTTGTTTCGTATTTTATATATTTAAGCTTCAATATCGGAAAAGACGTCCGCTTTGCAAGATCTAAGTCAGACATAGCGGCCCGTACGTTTCTATGAATTGTGAAAAAGTTTACTTGCATTTTTGTTTGCGATTAGAATCAATTATAAACGCAATTTGTGGTATTAAATAGTTATTTATGTTTTGATAAGAGCGGGAAACCACTAGCAACATATCAAATCGAATCAGCAGGCCTAGTAGACTTTCAATATCGAAGAGGCACAGACGTTGTATATTGTTTCGATTTATAAAACTTTAACTGTAAACTAGCATCACTAGCTATTAGCTGTCATATAACTAAGACATAGAAGGTGACCACATCTTTGATATATTATATACAATTCTTTCCGAAACCAAACGCTCGGGTTTGTTCACCGCACATCGCACAGATCACCAGGGAATGGCCTTTCACTTCCGTAATACACAAAAGTGAAGACACAGAAACGGTCCGAAACCAACGGAGAGATTATCACGGAGAAGGAAAGGGAATAAAATAAATAAATAAGAATAAAATTACCCAACTCCGATCGTAACGAAAAATTGCGTTAAAAAAATAAAAGATTTAGGTTCGAGCGGTGGCAAGGCGATAGGTCCACACCTAGTGGTTTCCGCTCTTATCAAAAATAAAAAAAACTATTCAATACCACAATTTGCGTTTATAATTGATTACAAAACGCAAACACAAATGCAAGAAAACTTTTTCCCAATTCATAGAAACGCACGGGTCGCTAAGTCTGACTTAGATCTTGCAAAACGAAGACGTCTTTTTCCGATATTGAGGCTTAAATATAGAAAATGCGAACACAATACACGCTTCTCGATTTGCTATTTATTCGAGTAGACAACTATCATATATACATTTTAACAAAAAATTGTTTTTTTTTAGAAAATTGATTTTAAAATGCATACTTTTTGGTTTTAGCATAAGATTAATGAAAACGTACCGCGAAGGAAATTTTCTACAGCTGAGTGACTTTAGAATATATATGAAGAGCGTATTTTGGGCTCTTCATAGACATAAATATATCAATGTAACCCACGTAGATCGCCAGTATTTAATTGCCAAAGTTCATTAACAATTAACCAAAAGGGCGTTTTTGACATTTTTACAGAAAAAATAAAAGCAAAGCGTCTAAAATTATTTCATGGCATTAGAGCCTTTTAACTGTGCTCACAGAGTGCTTGAAAAAAGGTAATATGATGTGGTCTGAAAATCGACGGCGGGAGATCGAGCGAAACATCCGACCCAGGACGGATGTGAAAAACACTGCTTTCCGCCGCGGCCTCTTTTAAAATTCGTAAGTCGAGAACAAAAAATCCGACGAACTTGCGGTTTGTGGCGACTGCGTTTTTAGGGACGGCGCCATAACATATAATTTTTTCAGCGAAATTGAAAATTCGAGCCTTTTTGCCTGCACATTTTAGAGATCACCCATATATATATATATATATATATATATATATATATATATATATATATATATATATATATATATATATATATATATATATATATATATATATATATATATATATATATACGGATATGTATATGGTGGCGGTGGGGCCGAAGGCGTGGGTATAACTGAGAAGAAAAGCAAAACCCTTGGTGAAAACAGTAACAACGGACGATTTATTCTTCGACGTTTCGCCGGACTCCGGCCGAAACGTCGAAGAATAAATCGTCCGTTGTTGCTGTTTTCACCGAAGGTTTTTTTCTTCCCAGTTATATACCCACGCCTTCGGCCTCCCGCCACCATGCCCATGTATATACCATATATATATATACAATATGTATATCGACATGGAGATATATATAGATCACGCATATATATAACACAGTTTACTTTTACATATCGTTTTGAATTTGTATGCAATAAACGAAACTTTGTGAGGTCACAAGTAAGGAGTTACTAAACTTTGCCAAATCATAGAAAGAGATATACCTTTTTTTATTCTATCCTACAAGCCTTTTTTTACAGGTCATTAAGCGTAATAAAATCTACATTGCGAGTGTCACAAATGAGTTCTATTGCTCTATTATAAGACATGACAAAATAGCGAGAGGTCAAACATTAAATCCCTCTCAGGTAAATGGAATGTCAGTTTTTGACATCAATAACAGCAATAACTTGAAAACGAGAAATATGACAAACTTACCGTTTCCGCCCCTCTTTCAGTCAAGAATTCCTCCATAGCATATTTTTTTCAAACTTTACCCAAAAGCTGTGCCTGGATTGACACGAAACACCTCATATACATAGCGTTATTCGTCCCTGTCACATAAAGTAACACGTGTCTTACAGGTTTATGTTTAAAAAGAAAGAATCATTGCGCGATTGAAAATTCGACACGTACGCATACTTCACTTTAAAAAGAAAGTCAAAAGGTTTATTTACTGCTCTGCGAATGGTGATCGCCGCGTACGCAGGTACTCGACTAACTCTCGGCTGCGCCTTTGCACATAACAAAAAGAAGTGTGTTGAGAATCTTAATGTAAAATTGTTCATGACATTTTCGAAAGAACTACTTAGTCGAGCAAGTGTTGGCCCCATGTAATGTGCGTTCGTGCAAGTCCTACGAAAGAATGTAAAAGTGAAACTTCAGAAGAAATTGAGAAAAACTAAAATAAACACAGATAAACATATTAAATACGGAAGGGGAAAACCTCGCTGCGGCCTTATTTACACAAAAATTCATTCCACCCAAGAATATCTGCCTCTAAACCGGCTTGTTTACCTGGGCGCCCTTTCCCGTCAAAAGTGGCGAACTATGTGCCTTGTTAGTCGATCGCAATGCGGCACGACTGCCTTGTGCGGAAGCTCAACGTTCGCTAGAAAACTGCTAAGTGCCCCTTAAAATAAATACAATAAAATTTTAAAAACGCTTTACTCTTATGTATTTCAAAAGGAAAAATGTTTTGGTGCTCATTAGCTTTTCAAGTTTAAATACAGCGAGCTATAGAAACACAGTTTTATAAATATTGTGGTTTTACCATATGAAAGACAATCGAGTTGTTGAGTGAGCGTCAATTTGACACATTAAAAACACAACTGAGAAGATAATCTCTTGTCCTTTTTTCACTTGGAAGCTTCATATATTGTAAAAAGGCAAACTTCGGATGGGCGAGCCGGAAAGGGATAGATGGCGGAACGAAAAACTGCCTCTAAGTAAATGAGAGAAAAAAACCTAATTGTAAACATTAGTTTGACGGATTGCCAATGACCTTCTTTACTGGAATAACTAATTTAACCCCATAGCTAGAGACATCAAATTTCATGTAGATTTTATAATTAAAAACATAGCGCCTTACAATCACATCCTCAGCCTCAAGAGAGCTTCACGAAAGCCATTTCCGTGGTTGTTAATGTTTAACGAAGAAGCAACAAATGTTTTCTAAAAAACGCAAATGTAGAAAATCAGAAGACTGCAATAACGCTAACCCTAATTCCTCTTTTTTTTTTGCTTCTCTGCTGTTTACTTTATGGCGGAGAAATCTGCATTTCCTGTCATTGGAGTCGATCTTCCTTCAAGTGTCCTTTCTCTCTTAGTCAAGGGAATCTTTCGCTTATCTCGACGTATTATTCTCAAAGGGATTCTAGGACAAACTAAGGCTTGAGAAGGCACCTTGGCAGAATTACTCCTTCTTTCTTCCCTGGTTAAGTCGGTGGTCTTCGAATTTCCTTCCCAAAGAGTGGTGCGCATTAAGCACGGTAAAGCGCACCAGCAAAATGCCACATGGACCCACATCCCCGACGGTTGGAAGCCAGATAGACCGGATGATAAGGACTACGCTTTGTTTTCTGGGACTACCTCTTATTGTGGCTGTTGATGCCCTGAGCCTTTAGCCAGTCCCTGGTACCGTCCACTGCTCTGGAAACGAGGACGCATTAGCCGTAATCTGTTGCCGGCCACGCCAAGCGGCAAAGAGTGCCTGTCTGTTCTTCGTTCGCACTGATGACGCTGAAAACAATTACGGCGAACTTGCACCAGAGGCAACTTGTCGTCTCCTGGAAGGTGCAAGAAACTTTGAAGCGGCCGCGAACATTTTCTGACGCTGTGAGTGAGAAATTCGGCCTAGTGCATATCTTTAAAAGTCCAAAATTAAGAAAGTGTTAGCCGTCGGGGTGGATAGTTTCCTTCCGCTTCTTTACTTTCTGATTTACTGACTCACTTGTGTTTCGCGCCTTTTTGTTGGGTATAGATCAGTGCATCTTTTTCTTCTTGGACGCCAAGACATTTGCTTTGTGAAGGTTTTGCTTCTGAGAAACGACAACAACAAATCTACCAAAGAGCCCGTGTCTGCGTAATAGCAGCAAAGCTGCAGGAATACTTGATAGCCAGAGCAAAAATTAGAATGTATTTTATACTGTGGAACGCTTATTGCTTTCTCCATCCGGTCTGTTGTGATCGTCAGCTTGCATAAACGCACAAGTTCGTAAAGTGGGACAGGGCTTACATGTTGCAGAGAAAGAGCGCAGCCTCCGGCTGCTTTACTTGGGCAGCCGGAATTCGCATCTTGGTCTGCGTCGAAAATCTGAGATAAAGATTTCACTAACTCTCAGTAAAAACCATCTCGTCAACGACACATACTGTTATCGTGATTTGAATAAATATTACCTACGTTGAGCAGTGATATGAACTCGTGATAAATTATTTTCGAAATTATATAGCTTCATTTATAAGCCATTCTTAGAGTTGTAAACTTATTCAATATTAAGCTCTGAAAGGATCATATTTTTACACACCTGATTTTTGCACTCAGTCTTGTGGAGGTTGGCTTCCATAAGGCTGAATCTCATTTTCACATTCTGGGTATTTTGTATTTTTTTACGACGTTATGGTATAATTACTGTACCATAATATAAATTTGGAAGCACACCAACACCACAATACCCAACAGTTAACGCCACATTGTTTGGCTGTCATCACTGGTGTTTACACAAAACACCAGACATCAAGACCACCTTTATTCTTATTTTCCATGACATTGTTGTTGTTTTTATTTATAATCAAATAATGTTTTTCTCTTCTACACTCCCTAAGTCATTTATGATTGTTAAGGTGATCAACCACCACGGATTGAATTAATTAGAACCCATTTTTGAAGATACACTCTATGATTTAAAATTCCCAAGTGGCAGAAAATTAAAATAGGGCAATGTTATCACAATAGCGTAATCACCAGGCACAACTCCTTTAATGTGTTAAACTGTTGATTACTTTTTTCTCAAGTTTATTTTACATCTAACCAAGAATAAATTCGGTCTAAACGGCGAAGGCTACTTCTTCAAGATAAATGATGAAAGTTTGTTCATATGCGGTGGTTCTCCATAAAAACAAATTGTAAAGCGAGTACTGCATATCAGTATATTGTTCTGACAACTATTTCCAATACAGAAATCAAATAATATACGTAGTTAATACCTACAAGCAGCGGGAACTTGTTTGCCCAGTGAATCCGAAATTCTAAGCAGCTCAACAAAGCAGCCCTAGCAGTATTGTGCACGCGTTATTCGCAATTCCTACTGCACCCGCTCTCAATGAGTAAATTTAAACATAACGTAGCAAAAAGAAATATTATGATACCAGTTCAATCTTGGAGTGAAATGAGATATTATTGGAGGTTTTGTGTCTGAGAATAATAAATTGAATTTGCGCTTCAAAATTCTGGAATATGACTGTATAATATTAGAAGCCTTGATTAACCTACAGAATAAATACAATTCTCGTATTCCTGTTTTTGAGACACGCTGTGGCGAGCGCAGTATGCTTATAATGGTATTCAAACAAGGGCAATGCGGGTATTTTTTGTCTCCTAAAAGAAAAGTGATACACCTGATTCATGGCAGTTTCGTTCAGTGAATATCTACACCGAAAGAATAGGATTCGTAACAACGTGTTTATAACTTCAAAATAGTTCATCTCAATTTAAGCCTGTTCTATTTTATTTAACGACCAGGTTCGCTGTTATATCGGTAATAAAGCAAATAACAAGAACTATTTTTATTGATAGCTTTGAGATTTACCTTAACGAACTAAATAAAGAAAATTTAAGTTGTTAGAAGCGAAACATATTATTTCACATCGGTGTCCTAACGATCTACCTTCCCGAAGAAATATTTCAGGTAAAAACATAGCTGTAAAAGTGATAAAACACAGCGGGCTCTGCAATCTGTTACATTTTTCTGAAACCATTGTGATTAAATACACAAAAATTATGTTATGCGGTTTCTTCAGAGGCAATACTTAGTTATGAGCGCTGTCCTCGAAAACCGAAGAGTGCTCAATTTCAATGCAGAACACGCGAGGTGTCTAGTTAGGTTAGCAACAATTTGAATGTTCGCTCTTCCACATACAAGGGTGATTCAATAAATAAGGTGCATTTTTTTGTATAAGGACTTCTAATACAGATAGAAGCTTACTTTTTTGTTATTTTTATTGTTTTACTACTCTTCCAAGTGGCTTTAATTTCTTATGCAGATTGAAAAAAAAACTGTTGAATTTTACCGAGTAACAAAGATGGCCGACCAAGAAGCATGCTCCAGGATTGAACAGCGGTCAGTTATCAAGTTCTTGGTTGCTGAAGGGTGCAAATTCGTTGAAATTCATAAGAGAATGTCAACTGTGTATGGTGCCCATGTTTCAGCCAAAAAAAGATGTCTGCAAGTGGGCTAAAAGCGTTCACGAGAGGCACGAAGTTTGAAAGTGACGATGGAGTCCAAAGTGTTGTGAGCGACTGGCTGAGACATCAGTCGTAAGATTTTTACGCTGAGGGAATACGGAAGCTTGTGCACAGATTGGAAAAGTGTGTGACAGTCCTGGGAGACTACGCAGAAAAATAAAAAAATGCAAGCTTCTATTTGTATTAGAAGTCCTTATACAAAAAATTCACCTTATTTATTGAATCACCCTCGTATATGTAAACGTATCTCGCGGTTAAACATACGGCTTCTTTCCCGTGCGCAAATTGAAATTTCTTTCTGCAATTGAGGGCTCGCATATATCTTGAAAGGTGTCTCCAGATTGATATGCAGTACGAACCCTGTGGCCAGTATACATTCGGTCCTCAATGCATAGATGATCCAACATACAAAAAACTCATGGGGATATGAATTCGGGATTGGACAGGCTCTGAGGCGGCAGCGGACATGCGAAGTGACCGACAAAACTAGCCAATTGAGACACTGAGCTTTTCTCTTAATTTGCTCTTGCAGATTAAGGTAGATACATTTAAAGTTACTCTTGCACATAAAAGCATTTGATCCCACCAAGGTCTTTGATTGCGTAATACATCATAAAAAAGGAAAAGCGACGCTGGTACATCTCAGCTACATTCGGCTTATAGTACACTACGTGCTTTCATAGAGGTGAGTTGATGAAACTGCAAATTTACTTTAAAAAAATTGCGCATGGTAGCATCTCTCTATATAAAAAAGTTTCGTATTAGAAAGGCACGTCAACTCATCTTATTAAAAAAAAAAAAACTAATTAGGAAGCTCGAAACGTGAAGGGTATGCGTTTCGTCTATGTCCTCGTCCATCTGTATTTCTGTACGCGCGTGTGTCTGTGTGTGTTTTGTTTTATGTAGGTATTGTTGTATCACCCAGAAAAAACTGTCTATTTTGCCTTCTCTTTCTTACCTTTTATGGTCGTTTCACATTTTACGCTGCTCTTTAATTAAAGCTCGCGAACCCAACAGGCAAATTTACTCGCTGGGGTGCGGCATAAAAAGCATTTGTAGGGTTCTCACTATCTTCAACCTTCTCCCCTAACAACCCGATGTCGCATGATCTTTATCACAAGCGACTGTTTTGATTTTATATATAAATATTTTTGGATAAAACTCGAACAAACCAGAACGTGAATGGCTCTTAATTGAGCATTTCTCCAGAATATGCCTTTTGATTTCGAACACAAACTTAGATATTGACACATCACACGAATTTGGCTCAGTTCTGATAAAAATCGGCCTGCAAAATTGCTCATTTGAACCACAACAATCGTAAGCCCTAGAACAAAAAAAAAAAATTAGCGTTCTTCAGGTAAATTTATTAATCTCTAATGACTCAGAGGACATCATTTGGTGATACATTAAAATTTATTGCAATAACTACAATATGCCGTTTCCTTATTCTACAAGTTTTATCTTCCTATTCATATGCAGAAACAGGTCTGTAGCGAATTTTAGAAAGCTAAAACTGACAAAGAGAGTGAGCGTAATTACGTTTGGTGGATGTTAACAATATCAATCTTTCACACCGTTTTCTTTTTGCCCTCCATCTTAGGAATATTTATCGATTCCACATGTACGCGAACTTTTTGACTCACGCAAGACTTGTAAGGAAGAGGCCCGTTCACACGCTTTCGACTTTTTAGAACCGTGTGCCTTGAAACCTCTTAAAATTTCTTACGACGAAAGAACAGACTGGCGTCACCTATCGGGTAGCCATGGGACACATGGCGGTCCTGTATTTTTTTCAATTTTTTCGCGTATAATTTCTTTTTTGTGGCTCGAGACACTTTTGTCAGCGGTATAAACAACCATTTTCCACGGGTAGTACGCACATTTTATCTCACAAATACCACAAAATCTTTGCTCTAGTGAAATGCAGTTTTAAGGACACTTCATAGATGATGCCAGCGTGCCAGTGTGTTTTCTCGTCATAAGATATTTTTAGAGGTTTAAAAGCACCATGTCATAAGGTGTCGCAAGTGTGTGAACCGGCTTTTGGATCCTATTTTGGGGAAATTTCGATGTGCCTATATCACAACTAAGATTTAGTAACTCCGTGTACCCAATGGAAAACATTAGTGATTATAGATGTAGAGCCCGATACAACACAAGTAACATATATAACCATCGCTCAAATAAATATTTACAATTAAACATATGACAGTGTCTTTGTATGTGAACTGTTTGTGAGTTATGGATATTTTCTACTAAAATTTGGTGTTACCCAATACCGAAATTAGCAAAAAGAAGGCATAAAACACAAAAAGACTAGTGTATTCATTGCGGAAGATTAGACTTAAAGGGAAACTGCAAAGGAAAAAAAGTGTTTTTTTAAACAGCCTAATTGGGACAAGCATGTCACAAAACAAATCTTCCGGGAAAAAACACTTTTTTTAGCAATATTTACGTTACAGCACGTAATTTAGTCGGAGTCACAACCTCTCGACATTTGAAACTCCCGCTCTTTCGACGCGCGCAGAGTGGCTGTTATACGTCACTCCGTGACGTATAGCAGCAACTCCGTGACGTTTAATACCAAATTTGTGGCGCGCAATTTGAAGCGGACGAAATAGCCGCCAACTAAAATCAGTCCCGCGCCATAAATATTGCTGTAAAACATTTTATTTTTGTTGAGAAAATTGTTTTTTGACATGCTTGTCCCAATTAGGCTGTTTAAAAATACACTTTTTTTTTCTTTGCAGTTACCCTATCTGTTTTAAATAAACCGACACCTACTTGCCATACTTCGGTGCGAGCAGGAAACAAACTGTTTCATGGTCAACAAATTGAATAACAGTCCATAGAATCAATAAAACCATATAATAATCACGAAAACAAACAGAACAAACAAACGCAGCACCTTCACTGATACGTGCTGTGAATAAGGACTCTGAATGTTTACAAAAAAATATTGAACAAAAATGAATGGGAGGACTAAACTGTTATTGGGGTATATTCTGGGCTCAAGGACGCTGAAATGCAACGTTCTAAACGTAATGTCAAAGTGTTGAAGATGTATACACATTACCTTTTAAGATAATCGTGCTTCAAGGAGGTAAAGCGACACTAGATGTCATTTCATGATTTTTCTAAGATTGTTACTTTAATGTGAAAGTAATAACTATCCCATGAAGCGGAGCCGGCGGCGTCTGTAACCGCAAGAGCACGCGAAAGAAATGCCCATTTTCCCATTAGCTGAGCAAAACGGCTCCTAAATAGCCATTGGCGGCCGCTTCACGAGAGCGCGCGCTCGGCTGCCGGCCCCAACCTCGGCAGTAGCGAAACGTGGCCGTCCACGCCAGTACGCCGCAGAGGAACTAAGGGAGCGGAAGAACGACATTCATGCTTTCGCATTCACAACTCATAAGAACTGCCTGTCCTCAATTTACTCCAAAAAAAAAATGTACGGTCCAATTTTTTTACAGCATTTAGAAACAATTATTTTTTTCACAAAATGGGAATGCGAAAACAGACACTTAACACCAAAACCCGAACCGAAAGATCTCTGGAGAACAGGGTTTAATACCTACCAAATCCAACACCTAGATTGAATCGCGACTTTCTCTCTATCCCTGTCTCAACTGACCTCTTACGGCTTTTCAAAGAATTTCTCTTTCGCTACCTCGACACAATTACTGATACAATGGAGTTTATATAGACTCTTCTTTGTCATTTAATATATATACATGTCAATAACATTGTAAACGCCTCTTTCCGTACGGTGGGTGTCATATTCCCCTTACGTAATGCCCTCAAGGGCCCTTAAGTTTCAATAAATGAAATAAATGAAATGAAATATCCAGAATTACACGTGAGTTTTCCTCGTCGGCCTGTATTATGCAGTTATACTTTTAGTTAATTAGGTCTAAGCTAGAGCTTTCTTCTGTTGTGTGGAATTCTATTGGGATTCGACTAAGATTCGATTCAAAATGTCCAGAAACATCTTTTGAATTTTTCGCGACCGGTATGTCGGTCACACTGTTTACTTTAAATCTAGAAGACTTTGATAACGATACAATTATTCTACTTTGAGTGCCATAGACGACGCGACAGAGATCTCATATTTTTGTTCAAATGCCTTCACGGAGTCCTTGATTGCCCTGACCCAACTTCAGCGATAAATGTCCATGTTCCGAGTAGATTTTTGCGAATTTCTCTTTCATTTTATGTCAATCAATTCTTCCAAACCTGCTCCATGACACGGATTCAGACCTTGTATAATACTTTCGAAGCTTCCTGCATTGACGTTTTTAACCCATCTTTTGCAGCGTTCAAGTTTTCTCTTACAAATCTATAAATTTTAACCCATCTTTTGTAGCGTTCAAGTTTTCTCTTGTCAATCTGTAGAATTATTCTTTCTTTTTGCTGTATGTTAATTGTGCATCATTACAAAGGCGAAAGCTGTTCATGAGCACAAAAAATAAACAAATGAATGAATGAATGAATAAGGGCTACGGTTTCACTTAAATTGATTGTTGAAAAAAGATAAGAATTTCTGTTGTGAAAAATTTGGTCGGTCTTGTAGAGTATACCTGTTGCTTTTAACATTCTGCAAATTATGATCTAAAAAATTACACATTGTAATTAGCGTTTTTAATATTGTTTTCTGTTCAGTTAAAACGTTTCTTATGTCGTGCATACATAACTTGGAGGTTTCCAAAGTTTTTAGAAGCACGGTTAAGCGATATTGAGTGATAAGAGATACATCTCACGCATGCTTCATAGTTATTTTATTTGTAAGTATTGGTTGCAAAACATATGCTTCAAATTTAAACGTATACTGTAAACTACTTAATTTTTGCCAGAACATAATTATTCGCGAATTTCGCGAATTACCTACAATTCGCGAAAAATAGGTCCCGCGAACAATTTCGGTATAATATAAACACTCTGGAATCTATATTGAGATCCCACAGCGTCGCGACAGTTAGAACCCGCGAATTATTCCAAAACTTCAGTTTTGACCTTAATCGTGAAACTTTGAGCCCACAAAAAATAAGTCGTTTACTGCATTTATGCTTGAAGAAATCTAAACTTCCTTGGGATATACAAGAGAAGCTGTACAATATTTGAACTAAGGCACTCAAGTTTATTATATTCCTCATAAAATCTGCAATGTAACTGTGATCGTCATGAGTGAACTACACGTGCTTACTTTATGCTTAACGTCAAGTTGAAGAAATACTTCCTAACTCGTGATGTTTTGGAACCTGTTCTTACGGTAGGGATTGGTGCGCAGGGCTCTGCGGAAAAACCGGCTACAAGCACATGCTACACTTTTTTTTAGCCAGCATGCTTATAGGGAGGGCACTACAAAGCATGTGGCGATAAAAAAATTACCAGGTTTTAGTGTCCCATAGAATTCGTTATCTCGAGTTTTGGTCTGCTCATACCAAATATTGAATTGCGATACGTCCAAACGACGGAAAAAGATACAGACAGAAATTCGCATTGTTTATGTTTTAAGGTGTTTTTAATCGTTTTGTTAATTGCCAGTATTTGAACTGATTCTTGAACAGTTGCAAAACAAATCGCATTTAGAAAAAGAAAACGGCCTTAAGCATATTTTGTGCGCTTTCCAGTTTATTCGAGCACATTTGTTTACTGTACTAGGAGAAATAGCACTCCGTCTAACACTTCGCTTTTCACGACAAAAAAAAAAAAAACTTGTGCCCAACGGAGTCAGACGGCTTCCGAACACCAAATATTTCAGCCAATATCCGTAAATCTTGGCAGGCACCGGGGGCGCTAAAACTGGAGGGTATTGTAAACTGTTCTTCTTCCTTTTTTTAAATTCGGGGCACAATTTTATTGCGGTGACCAACCCATGTCTTTTCCGATGACATTCTTAATGTAATTTACGCTCTAGGTTGCGTTCAACGAAAATAACGTCCAGTATCAGAAAAGTCTTTCCGAAATGACCGTTGCCCACGTCATGACGAACGACATTTGATGACAGCGTTGCTTCCTTGTTCAAGGGTAAGGCGGCGTCGTATCCTTTCTCTTTCTGTCAGTGAGGATAAAACGAAAAAAAAAATCTAGGAAGCTTTTTTTTATGTTTGTGCGTAAAGATGAAGGCTTATAAGAGAAGCCGTAGGTCAATGATAAACCTAAGAAAGCCCTTCTCGATAGACCGCGTCTTCAGAAGACCCGACTATCCTGATTACATTGTTTTTGTTTAGTTCCAATACCCTCTTAGTAAAAGTGTTCGCGTTTTTTTTCTTTTTTGTCCTATAAGGGACAATGACGTGTGAGCACATTTGAACGGGGTTTTCTCGAATACAGCTACTTTTTTGTCTCTGGATGCAGTCCTGCGAACCGTGTATGTTTGCGTTTTTGATCCGCTGCAATGTCACCAAAGAAAAAGAAGAGAAAAATAAATTTTATTTACAAAAATTAGTAAACGCAGGTTTGTTTTGTTTAGCACAGAAAGCAATTAATTACCTGCTAATGAGCAAAGATGATCTGGAATACAATTCCATTTGTCAAAAAAAAAGCGTTATGATTGAGTTGACTTTTTTAATCGTACTAAACGATTAATAATACCGTAGATAAAACTCGTTTTCTCACAATATCTTTCGGAATAATAACTGACCTGCGCGATTGCCACCTCTATATGGATGTTTTCATCTCAACTCAGGCACGGTTTTAAGGTCGAATTTAAATTTTGATAACAAAATATATGTTTTGGCAGCATTCTTAAAATGAAAGGAAGCGTAAATAGCAAGCTTGGCGGATTTTTTGTTTTGTTTTGTTTTGTTTTTAAGTTATTTTTATTGAAGCGGCCGAGACGAGAACTGGCGTTTCTTCAGCCTGTCGGAGATGGCACGTTTGACAACTTGCCATTTTGTCAGTTTTCAAGCTATTGCCCTAGGACTCCTTGGTGACAATATGAAAATAGCTTTCATTGAACTATTAAAATAAAACAATACATAGGTATATGAAAATAAAGATGTCGAACTGTGTCTTTTTGCTTTTTTTTTGCGAAGTTTAGCAATTTTTGCGCCTTACCTTTTTAGGTTATTTTAATAAACTATGTCATAAGACAACCTAAACGTAGTTATTTTTTTTTCGTTTTATATTCTTGTATGTAAAAGATATAATTTGCTACATAGATTTGGATTAGTCAATATTTCAAAAATCTTGCGCATTCGGATTCAAATTTATCAATAACTAAATTTTTAATTTCCTTCATTGTTTAGTAGGAGTATTGTGTGATAGCGGATTATTATAATGTATAAACAGAAAGCGCAGTATATTGTTCGTATGTCCGCAACTAAAGCTTGAATACTGTAAAATGAGCGTTGTGATTGAGCCTTCGCATGGGTGCTAGATTGGCGAATATTATGGCATCGATATGATTAATGACCGAATAACAATATTTACCCTCAAATTTATTCGTAAATGGGACTGGAATAATACGTATTGCGTAATAACATTTTTCAATGAGGTTGTCACAATACTACACTATGTAAAGAGACAAAAAATGCATTGCATAAAATGCTCCACAAGTGAGGACATATCAAAGGGTAAAATTACACATAACCGCTGTCATGGCGAAGAAATCGCAGCGGTGCCTGAACGCGCACGAACTCCTTAAAGGGTAACTGCAAAGAAAATAGAAGTGTGTTTCTAAGCAGCTTTATTGGGACAAGCATGTCACAAAACAAATCTTCCGCGAAATAACAAATTTTTTAGCAATATTTACGCCACAGGACGTAATTTAGTCAAGTTCACAACTTCTCCATATTTGAAAATCCCTCGCTTTCGAAGCGCGCGGAGTGGCTGTTATACGTCACTCCGTGACGTATAGCAGACACTCCGTGACGTATAATACCAACTTTGTGGCGCGCGATTCAAAACGAACGAAATAGCCGCAAACTAAAATCAGCCTCGCGCAATAAATATTGCTGTAAAAAATGGTGTTTTTGGTGGAAAAATTGTTTCGTGACATGCTTGTCCCAATAAAGCTGTTTAAAAATACACTTTTGTTTTCTTTGCAGTTACCGTTTAAAGAAACTGACATAATTTCCTGCTCGCTAATTTAAATTTAAATTTCCTTTGTAGTAATAAACGTGCCGGTAACATTCAACTAACTTTGTAATCCGTTGATGTCGTTCCAGCGATCACAGGGATGGCCTCACCGAAAACGTTCGATTGAGAAGTTACCTTATTCTAGATCAATTGCGAGGTAACAAGACATACACAAAGACAAACATACCGAAAGTCTTTTTTTTTCTTTTCTGTTCTCTAGATTGAAAAGGAAACTGAAGAGGTTATTGCATTCCAAAAGGGCCTCACATTAGACGTCGGCTCCATACAGTGGGCATGAGTCAAGTTAATTTTTTTATTTAATTCGTGTGAGCGACGAACTAATTAATTTTCATTGTACTCACACTACTTTCGAATTTTCGGGGAACTCTATATCTATCAGCGTAGAAATGAAAGGGTACGGACAATTTTCATCAGCTGGGCAGCTTTTAAGCTAGTTGTATATCTGAATCAGTGCAACCAAAAACCAATATGAATGCTGCGAAGGCCATATTAATTAACCCCGTCACTTCGTACATCCCACTCAGTTTCCTTCTATGTGCCTTAGGAAGATATCCGTACGCAAGACTTTTTTCGTAATCTAATGACATTATTACTTCGCATTCGAGGCCCTAACGATGATCTCTAACTTCCAAGACTACATCTATAATAGTCCGTGCAAAAACGTCGGTTCATCCGCCGATCATGGTAGAGCCTAAGAATGATCGTGCGACTTCTTTTCTCAAGAGCACTCGTTCGATCAATTCTAGCAATGCACTAAAAAGGCTCTTCTAATCGCAAGACAATCAATGTGGCACATTAAATATTTGACATTCAACATGATGTGAGCATAACCAATGTCGGGTTTGGTGTCATAATGCATTCCTAATTTTATTTTATTTTTTTCGGGGGGGGGGGATTTAAATATTTAAACAGGCATGTAATTTATCGTCACTTATTCTGTAACTACGTGGTCAATAAGTAAGTCCAGGGGTTAGAAATGCCCTTCCTGACAGCTGTGAGGAAGGTAAATGAAAGTTATATTTTAAACTTTAGATGTAGATTGTAATTTAAAAAAAATGTTTAATTACCTAGAAAAAGCAAAAAAAACCTGGCGAAGCTTTTTTTTTACTTTGAAGTTGCTTTCTGTTTTTTGATGTATTATACCAAAGCGATATTACATGCACTTTTGCATAAGCCGAGAAGTTTTTAGCATGAATGAACGAATCCACTTCGACTCTTTGAGTGCGCCATCAAGAAACTCTAGGAGGGGCCAATCCCACGCTTCAGTTCTAAATTTTGGGAATAAATGGGGTCTAGTAAGTTATGCCCTTGTTGCCAAAGTGTACACCCTAAAGACAAAGATGGTCTCAAGGGACTAACGGCAGCATTGTGTCCTTTGATGTCCCATTTGCTCCCCGAAGAGACCATCTGGTTCGAGCTAGGTACCGTGCGCAAAAGCGGAGGACTGACTGCACTCAACCGGGACTAACCGAGAGGAGTGCGGGAGCAAAATCAGCCGTTAGTCGTGCTAAGACCGGAAGCATCTGTATGATTTTGCCCCCAAAGGCAAACCGAATGCCTTCCTGGATGGCAGCTAATACGCGTAGTTCGCTCGTCTTGTAGATCGGCGCGACTCAGCAGCCAGCATGACTGAAAGCGTTGACAGAGTTTGGACAAAAGTTGCTAATATCTTTAAAGGGACACTGACACTCCAAACAATATTTTGTTTATTTTTTGTTAGGCGATACAGTATGGTGTCAGAAGACTACCCAATCAATATTTTGCTACAGCGTCCCGCATAATGTAATGAAGTCAAAAAACGCAACTGCTGGGAACCGAAACCGAAACTGAACCGGGGAGGAAGAAGAAATAGACGAGAAAGTTACCGAAAATCACGTGGCTGTGCAACTTTTTTTTTGTTTTTCATTCAACGTATTTTTAGTATTTTAGAAGCCACAAAATATGGGTATCAAATTTTTTGTCTATTTTTAGTGTTGAGTGCGTGCCTTCGATGACCCACGACTTTGATTATATTTTGTGGTTGTATCTAAATTATACAAAACGGCTTGTGACCACGGAGAAGAGAGTGAGCGCGACTCAAACTGACCGGTTCTCGACCGACGGTTTTCGGGCGGAACGATAACTAATTTCGAGACAAAAATTGTGTTCTGGATAGTTAAAATCTAATATATCATGTGCAAATAAAAATCTTGGCGAGCTTAAATACCCTGTTAGTGTCCCTTTAATCTGAAACAATCGTTCAGCCATTACGTGGTACACTGACCTTCGCGCTGTGAGTGAATGCGGGTTAACGATTATGTTAACTCGCATTGACTTAACTATCTCGTCAACAATAATGTGTTGACATTTGACAAGTCCCATTGACGTGATCTGCCCTCGCGTAAACATAATATTTTTATCCAAACGTAATATTTCTGAATAATAACACATTCATTTTTGTTTCGAATTAAACTTGAAGAGTCTGTAGAAGACGCGCTTTAATCTTTGAACTCTCGCAGTCACAGTAAAGCGCCACCTCAATCGCTAATACAGAGTTTTTGAAAACGATTCGAGACTCGTTTCTGCGTCTCCCCGTGACTCACTTTTCTGGGTAGTCTCATGCCGAACTCAAAATTTGCGATGACTCACCTAATTCACAGCAAGTTCCACACAGAATGCACATTCAGGGACACTATCCAGGCGCCTTCATGTCTTCGTCGCTGTTTCACATAACATTACAGATCAGCAAACGAAGAAGGAACTCAACGCACCCGGAACGTCAGCCATTACAACGCCGTGCCTGTAGCCGTAACAAGACAAATGCAAACTAAAAAATAAAGAAAATGATTCCCAGCGAACTTTATTTACGAAGTTCTATAATGCAGGAAATGCATTATAGGTTACGGACATCAATGTTCCCGCCAAATTCAGCCGGCAAACTGATTGGAATAAAGGTCGCGTGGCATCAATTCTCCTACGAATTTAGAGGGGAAACTAAACTCGTGTACCAGTTACGGGACATAAATTTTTCCCGACAAATTTCGCGGGGACGCTGAATTGGTGTTTTCGCCTCGATATCGAACAGAGTCGCCACCGTGCGGCCGATGTTGGAAACACTACGTGTATGTATACCGCCGCGCGTTGTCTGCTCTCGGGGCACGTTGAAGCATGGATCTTCGCGACAATGAAGGCTTGTTTTTGGGTAAGCTGCGCTATTTACGTTGTGAATGCTTGTTTCTTGGAAAGTATTGTATCGTTACACAAGTGTGGAAATATGAGAAGGCAAGGAGTGCCTTCGCGTATTCCGCTGTATCGTTGTATTAACATTACTTACGTAATGTTGATACAGCGGTTGGTGTTGTGATGCGGTTCTTTGTTTCAGTTCCAAGACCATTGCTACTATCATGCAGTAGATTGCCGACGGAAAGGGGTGACTTGTCGAAGGAGAACATTTTGTGAATGCCGAAAAAATTGTTGAGTGCAGCGTTGTGGTCTCAACGACCACGTCGACGAGCGTACATGTGCGGAGTTACGTGAGGCAGTCGTCGATTCTCAGCCAAGATCCCCACAGTGTGAATCTTCAACTAACGAACGGTGCCACGATTGACGAACTTTCGTGCACTTTCCCTCCAGGGTAACTGTTGTTTGTAACTCCAACCGCCGGAAACGTCCTTGAGGGAATCGCACAATTCGTCATCCCGATTGTTTTAAACGCTGCATACGTAAAACCCTTTATTTTTGCGATTCCAATTATTCTCAAATTAGGCGTAGGAACCTATTCGTGGCTGCTAACTTTCGCGTATTCTAGAGACTTCAATTCTGGCCTGAAAACAAAGAGGTATTCGCGTGCCTTTTCTTTCAGAAATTGGGGGCTCGCGAAGGATTTTGCAGAAGGCGCTGCAGTCACTTCGGAAAAGAATGGCTCTAGCTTCGTGCGTAGCGCCTATGCCCTTTAGTAAGCTATTAACGTTAGATGTAATCATTCCGTTTTCATGTAGCGTGAATTACCGTTGAAATAGCGTTTTTCATGCAAAGTGGTACGAAACCTCTGTCACGCAGAGGATCAGCAAAATTCATGGAGTGTAAAGAAGCAGTTGATTAGGCTCAATAGTTTTTGTTGCTCCTTCGGTAGATATACCAGTTCCACTTACGTCGGTTGTAATGCATTGTCGGTTTGAAGTCTTCGGCTGTAAAATGTTTAGAGCAAACCATCGCGTGAATCAGATCTCAACTTCGAGAGTTACTCTCTTCAGCCCGCCGGCCGCTGGATATCGTTTAAAAATGACCCCCACTTCGGTGCATTAGGTATTGTACTGAGGCAGTGAACAGTATGTGATCATTTTTCGTTGAAATTTCTTTCACAGTGATAGTGTACGAGGAAATGAACGCGATACTCTGTAGGTTCTTGGCCGTGACCGCAGGTAGCCTATGGGCAGCCATCTTCCTATCTACACTTTGCTGATGATGATAGTGCGACAGTAGTACCACCTTTAAGTTGATCTCGAGGCGAATAGGTCACGTGACAAAACTTTTCCCGCCAAATATTGCGGGAAACTAAATTGGTGTATAGGTCATGAGTCATGAGACATCAATTGCCCGCCAAATTTAGCGGGGAAACTGAACTGGTGTATAGGTCATGTGACTTAAATTTTTTAGCTAAATTTAGCAAGGGAAACTGAATTGATCTGTAACCCCGTGACTTCACGTCATGTGATATCAAATTTCTAGCTAAATTTAGCGGGGAAACTGAATTCGCGTCTTGGTCACGTGAAGTCAATTTCCCCGCTAAATTCAGTGGAAAATGCACGCACGGACGGACGGAAAAAAAGGGGGGGGAGGGGGTGCGTTGAAAAGAATTTTATGCTTAAAAAAAGCAACGCCAGAAAAAATTAGAAACGTTAAAAAAGGCCAAACAATTTCGAAAAAACAAACAAAAAAACAGCGCGTTTGCTCGCAAATAAAGAGCTCTGATTAGTTTTCTCTTGATGTCACGTGTCACGCACTTCACTCGACGAGCGCGCCGGCGAGGGGAACGAACTGCGTCGTCTGCTATCTCGTCAGTCCGAATTGTTTCTGGACGCCATTTTGCTCTCCCTAAGCGTGATTGCGGGATTCGGTTTGGATTCCCGATGCTAAAGCACTGCGCTTGATATGTTCTGAAGTCACAAGTCAAGGCACTCGATAAAGGTATGTTGAAGTACTTGTGTTTACTATATGTGTTCATTATCTGATGATCGAGAAAGTGTTTTCAGTTTGAGAGCGTTCTCGAGCTCACAAAGTGCACGCCATACTCCATTCTTTTTGGCACCATGGGTGCTGATTTTGGTATGTGGCACAGATGACGTGAGATTCGATTCGTGATGACGTAAGACTCCTAAAAGAGAGTGAAATGTCAAGTTGAATTATGGCATATTTTTGTTTTGTAGACCCCGGTAGGTGCCTTTTGACCATATTAGAGACTTTTAGTCAACTGTACATTGAACTTTCGGGTTGCTAGCTAGCAGAAGCTCGTACCGTCACCTTGACGCATAGGTTGAACACACGCCCGCTGGGTACGGTATGCTAAAACTTTCTAATATTGCACGGGTCAGCTACCAATGGATCATATGTTTTAGGTGAACCGTTGCAGTCCTCACGCAGTCTACTTGTTATTTTATTATGAGTGTGTTATATCTCGCACATTTGTTGAGCGATTTGGTATTTCACGATACCACTCTTAGTCATAATTCAAATCTTTCGCGAACAGGCATGTGCAGGCAAGAAGCTGACGGTGCCCCAAGAAAGGGTGCTTGAACCACGACAGGTTTGAACAGACGTCACAGTCTCTAAGTCATTGCCGACGCAAGTGCAGCCTTCGAAATTTGGTCTTACCCTGAATTCTGCCGCTTAGGAAATTCGACTTTGGTCATCATTGAATGTGATGTAAGTACATATACGAGGCAATGAAGCTACCTTTGATTTGAACTGCAACGTTTTGTTTCTGAGATTGCAGCATATTGGGCACTCAGTATGTCTGCGCGAGGAACATTTCTTCAGTAAGGCCCAATTTGTGAGGCATGACTTCTAGGTTAAGAGTACCAAAGGCAAGGGTTCGAAATTTAGTGGCTCGGGACCAAATGTTAGTGATTCACTTTTAGCCCAGGGTCTAAATGCAAGCGCGGGACAATTTAGACGCAGGGTCTGATTGCAAGGGCGCAAAATTTAGTCCCAGGTGTCTAAATGCAAGGACGCCAAATTTAGTCTCAAAGGTATAAATGCAAGGGTGCAAAGGTTAGTCCTAAGGTCCAAATTTTTAGGAACTGCGGGGAGAGGCGCAAAAGTTGCTCCCGTCCCCGTTTGCAACCAAGGGGACGAATGGTTGTGGCAATGCATTTGCTCCCCGGAGGGACTAAGTCCCGCATCCCTTTTTTTTTTTTAGAGTGTAGATGCAGCGTTTTAGCGAAGTTGTGCTCCTTATCTGCATACCGTACGTCTCTGCACACTAGCCACCTTGCGGTGACACGATATTCGTTACAATGACGTTTGGTGATTAGAGGTGAATTGATCGGTCGCATATCTTTAAATGCGCCGCCTTGGAACACTATCATGAACTGCCATATTACAAACTTTTAAAATATGCGCCCCACACCCTGGCAAAGGTAGTCGCAACTAGGAGTGGATTGTGTGCTGCTTAATGGTCATGTTGCACTAATTAATTAGAGTGCGTTTTGTTCTCCACAGTGGGACCCCATGTGCATAACGTCCTAAAAAAACATTTTACAGCAACCGTTTGGGCGGGAGTGAAACGCGAAGTTCATATTTCTTGATGTCGCACTCCCAGCTTTGATCCTGCGATTTCGCGCCTCGTCGTTTCCTCAGAAACATGCTTTTTTCTTGTTTCTTGCATCCTCCACACTCTCCCACCACATGTGCATGAGCGCTCGCTGCCTTATAATGACATTCCAAACTCATTTTCAAGCGTATGCATACAGCAATTAAAAAAGGGAGCTTCCACGATTTCTTCAATGCGTTTTCGTACTGGCCAATTCTCCTTCAACACTCCAGCATACGAAGATCTGTTACAGAAATCTGAGTTACAGGAAACAGCAAGGAGGCAGCCATAGAACACATTTAAAAGCTTTGTAAGGCGTTGGGACTTTACTTTGAAATCAAATAAAGCGCACGCGCTTTACAAAGCAAACACAATTAGAGACGAATTAAACAGTCCTCTTCCTTACGACTTGCATGCATAGGCGTAAACTTCGGGGGGGGGGGGGCATCGGGGCTCGTGCCCCCTCCCCCGGATCTCACCAGGGGGCACGAGCCCCGATGCCCCCCGAAGTCTTCCCCCTCCCCCCGGGCCCGGGCTATGATCCTTACCGAGACGATGTTTACGTGCCATGGAACGAGCTTTTCGTAGTGGCATGCAAACAAAATAACGCCCACGTTGCCTTTAGTGACAAAATACATGGGAAATGGAATCCTAGCGTGCGTTCGTTAGCTTCAATCTCCAGTTCTGGCGAAAAGGTAACGCGCAGCACCCCCCTTCCCTCCCCCCCCCCGGGAAAATGGAAAGTCTACGCCGCTGCTTGCGTGCACCGTGTTTTCCGGGATATAGTCCGGGAACTATATATGTTTAAAAGCTGAAATTTTAGGCTGTGCGGTTTATCTACGCGTGCACACTATGCAGACATTGTTTTTCAAGATCGTTCAATATGACGAGAGGTGACAGATTTTGTGAATGAAAGAGCATGTTAATGGTGATTATGCATAATACAAGCTTCTTTGTGAAGTAATAAAGGAGATATTTGGCAATTTGTGCCGGTATGAGAAGCTTTTTGTGTCGACTAAGCACTAAGCGCGGACTCTGCACGGCGTACGGACTATGCGCCGGGTCCGGACTATCTAAGGAAACACTTTTTTTTCGGCCTAAATTGGCTTCTGCGGACGATAGACCGGGTGCGGACCATATCCCGGAAAATACGGTAGTACGATTTACGACAGCCTCACTTAAAGGGGTGCTACCTTGATAATAAGACCATAGGAATAAAACAACATCCCGTTTAGTTTTGAAAGTGTATACAATCGGCACTCACAAATCACAACAATACCCGCTTTAAGAAAAAGAAAAGTCTCATAAAAAATGCGTTTGAACCTTTTATGTTCCTTTCTATAAATAGAAAGCGACCGTGTGCCCGAGTCTTCCGCTGAAACTGTTATTGACCGTCTCCGCCTTCGTTCAACATTGACGCATTCGGTTCCCTGACAAATCCATTGAAGCTACACGGTCTTTCGCAAATTAAATTGTGTCTCTTTTGTGTCTAGTTTCGCGCGATGTAACATCGGAGGTGTGAATTACTCCGAATTTTCGAGACGACTTACTAGAAGCGTATGTTAGGTTTTCAAATTCGGGACCTGTTTGCGAATTGTAGCACGTACGGTCCTCTCCTTTTGGTGAGAAACCTAATTTTAAATAATTTTCCGACAACAGTTTCTTCGTCACTTACTTTGAATTCAGTATACCTTACTTCGACACTATTGAGCCATACCAACAGGTAATTTTATTTTTCGAACATATGTTTTTAATTACATTGCACCGCGCTTTGAATATTCAGTATCGTAAGTCACTGGGGGGGGGGGGGCACAGCACAACTACTGTTATAAAGTATTCACATTTTGAACTCGCTTATTTCAAAGTTTTCTGAATATCTTAATTACTAATAGTCTTGACCGGATTAAGATAGAAACACCTGTACGAGAAATGCCACAGGCACAAGAGTCATGCTGCAGCCACGATTAAAACATCCCGCTTAACTCCGTACTTTCACAAAAAACAGAGACGTTCGCATATACGCGAAGCATGGTTTCCGTCAGCTTTGTTGTTTACAGCGAATTCTCAACTTCCGAACAGATGTATACTATCACGTGGAAGGCTAAAATAAATTGCTCAAGTAAATGAATAAAACAACTTACCTTCAGCGAACATACGGCACTGAACCGTGATCCAAGAGCCAGAACCAGAACCAGCGCCAGCCGCGTATTCCAAGGTTCAACGTTCGACAACACTCCCCTCCTCGCCACGATGCCGGCACGGCACACCGGAGGAGACACGGCGTTGCACATCACTTCCCGAATAAAGAAACTTCACCTGCGCCCTCCTATTCTCCGACTCAATAAGCCCAAGAAAAGTAACGACAACAACGACAACCACCAGGAGTGGCGGGCTCGAACCCTTAGACGCGAACTTCGAGACGGCGCAGCGCGGGATTCCCTCGGTGCTCCCGCCGCGAGCCGCGCGCGACGAGTGCGCGCAGCGAGTTCGCTCCGAGCGTAGTGGCACAACTCGGCGGCGTCGCCGTAGCTCGTCGCGCGGCCGGCTGGGGGAGTCTGAGGCCGGCGTCCGCTGTTCGTGGATCGCGGTCCGTATCGACGCCGCCGGCAGCATCTGCAGTCTCGACCCCTGACTGAAACCCACGGCGAGAGGAGGCGGATCGGGGGAAAGAGGTTCTGCCACGCCGAGGCCCGTGGTGCCGGGTGCCATCGACGTTGTTTCGCGTCCCGGATACAGTTTTGCGGAAGCGCTTCCAACCAGCGGCTTGCTTCGGTGAGGACGATGTTCGGGGAGGAATATTCGTGGGAGGAACCGGATGTGCTGAGTTTCATGGGTGGTACTTTTAAAGGAATACTTCAACGAAATTTGAAATATACCCGTCGTATTCAAACGTAGGTTGAGTATGATCCACAATATCCGTAAATGCCCATCGCACGTTTGTATTTTGAGCCTGGTGGCTGTATTTTTCGTTATAAATGGCCCACCCTGGCAAGCGCTCGGAGAACAGCCAGCGGAGACCACGTGACATTCAACGCAATCGTGACGTAGTTCGTCTCGGTACGAGCAAAGCTACGGCGAGGCTGACGTCGAGAGGATGGCCTAGTCGTTCCAGCCACCGAAGGGGATGCTTTGTGCAAATTTCGAGTGACGGGTTAATCTTCTATTATCTTATAGAGGGACAATAGCGACTTCTGGGTCACACAAAAGAGATTCTCGGGAACAGGGGAGTTACTCCTTTCCCTCTTTTTTCGTCTTGGCCGGAGGCGAGACAGTTACCGTCACTACCTCTCAAGGTTCCTAGACGGGTATTACTAACGAGGTGTTAGCGACATCCCCCAGGTGCTCTTTGCTAAACGTTTAATTCGTTTTAAAATTCCTTTTCGTGAATTTTTTAACAAGATATTGGTGTGTTCGATGCGATACTGCTCCTTTGAACACATATAGACCAAAAAATAACCGCCGAATTTTCGTTGTAGTATCCCTTTAAGGCTTACTGTCCCGTTGCGCGAAAAAAGCGCCGTCGTTGTGCGTGAAAGATGGCCATAAAATACGTCATCAAGCAAGCGCCGCTCAATCGTATGCTTAAGTACGACGCCGCGCTTGGCGTCGCCCTTGAGGTCGTCCAGGACGTCGTCCAATAGGTGTCGTCCTTGAGGTCGTCCTAGAAGTCCTCCTCTAGGCGTTATTCTCGACGACGTCCTAGACGTCGCTCTCGACGTCGTCTAAGAAGTCGTTCCTGAGGTCGTCCTAGAACTCGTCATAGACGTCGTTCTTGACGTCGTCCGAGAGGTCGTCCTAGAAGTCCTCCTCCACGCGTCATTCTTGACGTCGTCCTCGAAGTCGTCCTTAAAGGCCGACGTTCAACCTCGCTTTTCTGCAAGGAAGATAATCCTCCTACCGTCCTCCTCTTCTAAGCTCCGAGGGGAGCCTAGTTCTGGCAAGGTAAAAAAAGGAGAGGACATGGGAAGAGAGGAGGAGGGCAAAAGTGGAAAACGCGAAGTGTACATAGGTTTTTAAGGTCATTCTACAAGTCCTCCTAGACGCCGTCAATAAGGTCGTCCGAGAGGTCGTCCTAAACGCCGTCCTTGACGTCGTCCTCGACGTCGGCCTAGAGGTCGTTCTAGACGCCGTACTTGACGTCGATCTCTAGGACGTCGTCCTCGTCGTCATCCTATGCGTCGTCCTAAACTTTAATACATTACTGGAAAACATTTCTCCCGCGCGCGACTATAATACTTTCGCCTTCCTACACGTAAGCAGTCTCAAGTGTCCTCCTTTATTTTTTTTGTTTTTGTTTCGTTATAACTTGACGTGATAAAAAGCGACCGTGTGCCCGAATCTTCCTCTGAGGCTGTCATTGTGCGTTAAATATGCGGCAACAAGTTTTGTTTCTGTTTTCACACATAACCTGCGGTATCACTGTAAGGAATAGGAGATACAGATGCAGTCTCGAAGGTTTTTGCGCGACACAAGGGACAATCACAAGCGACTGGACACAGACTGCACCATGAACCAACTAGGCAACAAGTTTTAATAGAGATACAGATCACGCGACAACGTTCTAAAACAAAAAATTGTCTAAAGATTAGTTGCATAATAATCCTCTTAAAGCAAGGACACCATACGTGATCTAGATAATCCCAACTTAAACTATAACTCAATTCGCCCTTAAACATTTTATAAATCTTCAGATTGAAGTACTGCTTCCTAGTTTAGAGGTTAAAATTGCAAAAAAAAAGCGAAGAAGGGAAAGACGTAAACACCACAGAGCGCTTTGTATTGCTGGTTTCTTTCCCCTGCCCGTTGTTTTTCTAGCGCTTTTAACCTCTAAACAATGAATCACCAACTAGGCCAAGTGCATGCGCTTCTACTACTTCCTACTTGCCTTAGCCGTAGCCGACACTACGATTCGGCTGAACCAATCCGCGCAAAATCTGGGCGCAATCATACTGCGGTACTGTTTTAGTCGGTTAAGCAGACGCCCAAAGGTGATGGGCACCATGACGAGACACCTAGGCACTGCTTTATTGACTCCATTGAGTCGCACCGTCGGGGTTGCGATCAGACTTAAAGGGATACAAGAACGAAATTTCGGCGCTCATTTTTTGGTCTATATGTGTTCAAAAGAGCAGTATCACATGGAACATACCAATATCTTGTTAAAAAAGTCTCGAAAAGAATTTTAAAACGAATTAAACGATTAGCAAAGAGCACCCGGTGGATGTCGCTAACGCCTCGTTTGTAATGCTCGTCTAGGAACCTTGACAGCTAGTGACGGAGGTCGTCTCGCCTCCGGCCACGACGAGAGAAGGGGGAAGGAGGAACTCCCTCTTCCCGAGAATCCCTTTTGTGTGTCGCAGAAGTCGCTATGGTCGCAGAAGATTAACCCGTCACTCAAAATTCGTACAAAAGCAGCCGCTTCGGTGGCTGGAACGACTAGGCCATCCTCTCGACGTCAGCCTCGCCGTAGCTTTGCTCGTCTTGAGACGACCTACGTCACGATTGCGTTGGATGTCACGTGCTCTAAGCTGGGCCTTCTCCGAGCGCTTGCCAGAGTGGGACGTTTATAACAAAAAATACAGCCCCCAGGATCAAAATACAAACGTGCGATTGTCATTTACGGATATTGTGGATCATATTCAACCTATTTTTGAACACGACAGGAATATTTCAAATTTCGTTGAAGTCTCCCTTTAAAGCGAAACATGTTTCAGGAGGATATCACACCGTAGGCGATCATCTGCGCCATTCGCTGGATTCCCACTCATGATGAAATGAAAATATCGTTATTTCTTAAGCCCGTTACGTTCTACCAGATGGCGATGTTGTGTGTTATTTTGGATCTCTTTTAAAATTGTAGCAATTGCGAAAATTATAACTTTTCACAAAATTGTCACATCTATGGTAGCATTCTCAGGGACTCTCGCGTCGGTTGTCATCTAAAGTACACGGAACGCAGTGATTGTGTTCACGAAAAGAAGTAAACAAATGACAAGCTACTGGTCTCATGTAGTTATAAGTGCAACATGGCTGATTACCGAGCATGGCGTTCATTAACTCAAAAACATTGAGCAAATTACTTTTTTTGTACCTTATATTATCGCTGCTTTCTAATTTTTATGTTGATTTGTAAACAGTGTATATTGCGCATTACTGTGCTTAGCGGAAAATAAGCCTGTTGCGTTTTTTAATAAAGATGTGAACCTTGATTCGTATTAACTGTCATTTTCGAGACGAAATGTCTTGCGCCAGTACTGTTGAGATCGTACTACAGATAGGGTGGGTGGGTGTCTATGGGGACGCATTAGTTCGAGTTGTCTTTATCTCTGATCATCGTTCATTGAAAGAAGTCTAAACTTCAAGCAAAGTGATGTACATCTCCTATATATTTTCATGATCTGCTCCCTCTTTCTTACCTTAGCTCTAGTATTTGTCTTTCTGTCATGCCCCCAAGCCTACTGCACTTCTAATTACTCGCGAAATAGAATAAAGGAATTGCGCCAATTTATCTCCACTTATCTGCAAAAAAAACTGATTTTTTTGTTTTCTTTTGCAATTTCTATTTTTCTTTAGATCAATTTCACTTCACACAGTTATAAAGTCAAATCATAAAGGGTGTATATTTTAACACACGACCTGATTAAGTGAATAACATTTTCAGAATTAAGGCGAACACTAATATATGTCGTAGTATAATAACCGCATAAAGAAAGGAATATAATGCTTGCAATAAAATTTCTCAGAAATGGCCTTAGGTAGAACATTTATCATGTTCATGTATGGCAAGTGTAGTTTTATGAAGAAACAAATGCAAGAAAAGTAAATAATATTTTCTTGCACCGAAAGAAGAAAAAAAAACCTGTTTGGCTTTGTTGCTCGCCGATGATACCACATTGGTAAAAAACTTCAAACAACAAGATGAACGCCCTAAAGAAAATCCAGCAGATTTAAGACAGTCACCAATAATATCAAAGGAAAAGAAAAAACTTTAAAGCTTTTTCGAGATGAACACTTTAGAGCAGATCAGTCAGATTTGAGCAGGTGTGGTAGTACTTTGAGTAGCAGCGTCAGCCAGACTGTAAGTTCCCGTTTTTCTTCAGATACATAAGAGTAACACCGCATTTTATATTTTTAGGAAACTACACCTATCAGATTTGAGTATGAAGAATGCACGACCTAAAGACACACGCCTTTGGGATATTTTGACAGCAATTATTTCCTGGGTTTACTGGAGGTATTTTTCTTGTTACAACTGAACCCGGCAGAAAACATATCGTTACCGTACCAATAAAACAACCGATTTTGCTCACAACAGAGGAAACAGAGACTGTTCCGTCTTTAAAGTGCGGCACTAGCATGTTTCAAATCGACCTACGTCTGCTAGAAAAAACGTCTGGGAAACATTCCATGACAACAAATTAAAAAATGTGCAACCCAAGACCAGCAGAAATCAGGGTCTACCGTACTCGTTATGCAAGTTGCAACCCCAATGGTAAGTCGACCATCACTTAACGAGGCAAATCCTACAGAAAAAATAACAATAAAACAAATGTTAAAGATGAATCACCTTTTTTCCGTTCTTGCTATCAGTAAACTTGAAAGAGATCAGACACGCCGCGGTTTACCTAGGAAACTTGCCACGCTTCGAATGACTTTGTAGTAAACGTTTCTGTGCTATTGGCTAACCTCACGCTTCTGTGTGCTAAAAAGACGCCCAAGTTTTTTGTTGTTCCGTTCTCGGCTAATAGCAATACATCATGGTTACCATGTAACTCACAGAGTCTTAACATTCATGGTGGCGCACATGACCAAAATAAAATTGACCTTTACAGAAGAGAGTTATTACACGATTGTTCGCACGACGCTTGTTATCTTACTTGTGAAGGTTTAAAAAATATAGGTTGCAACCACTGAGCTAGTTAAGATATAAAACTTCATGCGGATTTTTTATTTCTCAAAGGTTTCTAGACACCTTGATTATGTCGAGGAAATCAAGAATAACAAGGTCAAATTACGTGAAGTACAAACTATCTAAGAACAACGTCAAACCATAAAAAAACTAATAACGCTGAGCAAAAAGACATCTGTAAATTTCCAATAAAATTAAAAAAGAACGATATTTTTTTCACTATCCTATGCCTCGGTCATATAAAACTGCGGAGTTAGCACGAGTGACGACCTGCAGGCAAATAACATCGCGTATCTCTATAACTTCGACAACATTAAAACAAATATTAGCTACAATTCTCATGTTTAAATAAAGCTCTAGCCATCGTGCATAATCGTCTGTCTAACAGCGCCAACCAAAATGCACCCGAACCTATCAAAGCGGTTCCCTAGTCACTTTGTTTACTTGTTGTTTAAATTCTTTTGATTTTGACTCGAATGCAGAGTAACCGCAAACCTCTATGCGCCAACAGCTTTCGCCACTTTACAGGTCACGTGAAAGTTGTTTTTTTCTCTTCCTATTCGTCTTTCTTTTTTGCGTCTCTTTTCAGAGTGATGGAAATGGTACAAGTGGACTGAAGCGCAGACGAATGAAGCGGAGACTACGGTCATCTTTTTTCAGATGCGCATCTTTTTCGGTTTCGTTAAAATGGCACATATATTTCCCAAAACCAGGCTTGGCAAAGCAGATGCGCCGAAACGTGCGGAAAACGAACCTCTGCTGAACGTGAGTGGCGAGGAAAGACCAGAGTTACATTTTATATCACCAAGAAAACCACAGTTGAAATATTAAGATAAAGTCCAAACTAATGCTTTGTGAAATTGCTAGTAAACGCCTTAGGCATTGATTTATTCGAATTACTAACTATAAACGAAGCATTCGTGGCGTAATAAACAGGGTTGTTTTGTTGTTTCCGGGCTCCTTACTTCAGAGCTGAAGAGCGTGATGTAGGCTTCGTTCGCAAATGGTAGTTCGCATGGTAGATCACATAATCTTGTTTGTACGCCGTGGACTCAACTTTTCTACTCGTTGACGACAGGAAAGTTCAGCCCGAATTCAAATTTCTGTTTCTAATTACACTGAAAACTAAAGTTCATAAAAATATATTTTAGCAAATTAGATTAGCTACCTTTAATTTTCAATTAGAAGATCAAATTAACTGCACTTTAGACTTTACTGCTGAGGTTAAGGTGAAAAAGAAGCTGAGAAATATTATCCTTTCAAATTACGCCTGACACCTCCATTCAAAAGTGGAGATTTATTCACTTCTTCGCAAATATTAGCACCCCTGTAATTTGTACAGCCATTTCTTTGAGTTTGGTTTTGTAATCCTGCTTTAGTTCTTTTGTTTACATTTGCTGCAAAGGGCAGCACTACTGTGATGTGTAATGGAGCCCTTTTGCGACATTTACGTACTCCATTCAAATGATGAAGTTAAACTGTCCAGAAGTGTGAAGAAAATTTTGCAACAACCTATTTTTGCTTTCCATTTTTAAATCACGTTTCCAAGCACATGTATGCGGGTTTTTGAGTTTAGAAGTCTCATATTAAGGTGACGCCCCTTGATATGTTGATAAAAATATTCTTGGTCGTACCGCTTTGCTAGCGACGGGTCCCTTTTTTATATAATCTAAATTATTTAGATGATCGGAGTAATCAATAACCAACTGCTTCAAGGTTGTGTAACGGCAATTTTGTGGGGTTTCATACAAAGTAAGACAGGGACTTTGGTTCTACGTGTTGACGGCAGAGCCCGGAAAACGCTGTTGTTAAGTGCCTTTTTAGAATATATGTTATAAATATTTACCCAAGTGAAAGTATGCTCATGAATCTGCTATTATGGACAAATACCTACACCGACAGAGTATAGAGCAATCCGGCCGACTGACTAATGTCGCTACCAATGTTACCCTGCCACACAAAATAGTAAAACATAAAAAACAGGCTGTAAGAAATGTAATAAATTAAATGTGCTTTATGCGAATTAAAAAAAACAAGTAAACTGCAGCTTCACTTTATGTGGCTTGCGGCTAAACTTTTAACAATCACCATTGAAGCTTTAATGTCTTCAACGGGGCCTTGGTTTTGATTTTTTACGTTGATGGTTCCAGCACATGTGCGTAATTACTGACATTCCACTGAGAGAGCACCCCAGTTGAGGGCATGACTTATGAATAATCGATTCCGATTAATGGAAGTTTGCCACCCCACTGTTACAGATGAATGCCCGCCATTTTGACAAGAAAGCGAGAAATGCCTTTCCGCAGCGCGATTAACTGATGGATTGCTCCCGCAGGTTGGACGTTTTTTTGATAAACGACGCATTCCTTCTGAACTTCACCGAAGACTCGCGGGCAGTCGAATGCACCACTGGCGTTTCTCGTAGCAGCGAAAACCGCAAACACGGTCCTATTTCCCGCTGCGGTAAAAGCGTTGCAGCGCGCCAAGGCTCGATGAAAGGAAATTGATCGATGGTGGTTCACGTTAAATTTTTCTTTCGCTTTCATTTACCTTTGTTTGCGAATTTTCTGTCGTACTGTTTAGCAACGTCTTGAATAACTAGTCTTCGTGCAAAAGTTGGGTTAAACAAAAATAAACAAAGAACACTGAAATGAGACAATCCCTTTCGTAGCTTTTTACTACTAAGCGCACATGCAAGTGCGCTCTTGCAAAATAACTCAGGTTCTTATTCTGTGTTTTGGCGAAGGTCCGTTACGAAACGTGCCAACTGCTGCATTCAAGCCGCTTCTGTCCACGGTGTCTCCGACACGTTTTTAGGAAAACCAATGAACGTATAAGGCAACGATTTCTTCTTAGCCGAACGCCCTTGAGCAACCAGGTTATTAAGCTAGCGGTAGCGTTGCAGAAAAATATGCAAGGTAACAGATTGTCTTGTCAAATTTATAACTTGTTATCTCGCGTAGAAAAAAGAAACATCGAAGTAACTTATACCCATAATGAAACGCTTCATTTTAAGAACAATGCGCTGTACTTATAAAAAATAATATATATATATATATATATATATATATATATATATATATATATATATATATATATATATATATATATATATATTATATCACAGGGTGTTTCACGAAAGGTGGACAAATTCGATATTGCGAAAACTACGCGTCGCACCAAAAAAAGGCTTGTGTCGGTTTAATCCTGGGCCAGGGGCCTTTTTAGGAAAATTATTAAAGTCCGAGACAATTATATTGTTAATTATTTTTGCGTAATTAACTTTTTTATTATTGGGTTTAAGGGCATAGTTTCAATTAGAAAATTGCTCAGCATCGTCAAAAAACACTAAGTCAACAAATTGCAGAACGATAGAAAGCACGCGAAGCATTTTACGGCGTTCTGAAAAACCGTACAAATTCGACCGGTTTTTAAGTTTCGGTTTGTTATCGGAGCGCATCTCCGCCCCGGCAGCACCGCACCCCGTGGAGAGATAGTGCATCCAACCTCTGCTGCGCTGTCATCGCGCGACGCAGCAGAGGCTGGTTGCACTATTTCTCCACGGGGCGCGGTGCTGCCGGGGCGGAGATGCGCTCCGATAGCAAACCGAAACTTAAAAACCCGTCGAATTTGTACGGTTTTTCAGAAAGCCGTAAAATGCTTCGCGTGCCTTCGATCGTTCTGCAATTTGTTGATTTGGGGTTTTTCGACGACGCTGAGCAATTTTCTAATTGAAACTATGCCCTTAAACACAATATAGAAAAGTTAATTACGCGAAAATAATTAACAATTTAATTATCTCGGACTTCAATAATTTTCCTAAGTAGGCCCCTGGCCCAGGACCAAAAGACACAAGCATTTTTTTGTTGCGACGCGTAGTTTTCGCAATATCGAATTTGTCCACCTTTCGTGAAACACCCTGTATATATATATATATATATATATATATATATATATATATATATATATATATATATATATATCAAGCATACTATAGAATAGCGGTTTTAGCAATTTTTCGTTTAGGTATGAGGCAGGCCTCAATGCACTCCGAAAATTAATCATTGATCGTACTTTAAAAGCTCCATGCGACAATGCTGGGCGGGAATGTTTCTCACTCTCACAAGCTTACTGGTACTAGTGAGACCCAAATACGCACGTTACGTCATTAACCAAAAAGCTTCTTCGTAGCCGCGTGACTTCAAGAATAAAATCGGACGTTTTCTTTCAGTCGCTCCTTCACAAAAATGTATCACAAAGTTGTGAAAATCGCATTTCTGTGGCGTTATCAACACTGTAATCACAGACATTTCTCCATTAAGCTTAGCGATTTGCGCGGTCACGTTACTTAAATGTGTTGAAACGACTAAGAAGTGTATCTTGTCAGTTCTATAACCTAAAAGTGTTCCTTCTGTTAGCAAGTAGAAGAATGCTCATGCACTCTTTGGAATATAGTGACCTTAGGTACGGTGTTACTCTAGTTTTTAACTGCTCTCGACAATGGCATGCCAGAATTTATAGCACTCTGAGGGGATGTTAAAAAGCGTTACATATGGTTCAACACGTTCAACTGATAACGTGTTTAGTTTACTCACATTGCCTTGTTTCTACTCGTTGTTTATTCAGACGGTCGTTTTTTGTCACTTTTGGTGCAGTGAATTTAAAACTGAGTGGTTGGCCCCACGTACATTTAGGAACACTACTCGCTATGAAATTTCTCGTATCAATACTCATTATGGGGTAAGCATTAGGCATCATTTTACGTACCAAAGATTCTTAATGAACTACCAGACAACTTATTCTTAACTGATTCTAACCTTGGGCTCAAAACGAATCTGAAAAAGTTATTTCATGATACAACCAAGTGATAGATCTACAGTTGACATTTAGTGAGTATTGTTGCCTACTTCGTTTTATCCTGTTGTGACCTGCTCTTTCTGTAAGAATTGGGCTGTGCTGCCAGGTCATGCCACACAAGCCTCCCTTGGATAAGGCAGACCTGTATATGTATTTGTCTATTCCTATGAATAAAGTTTAATAATAATATTAATAATATTATTATTATTATTAATATTATTATTATTATTATTATTATTATTATTATTATTATTATTATTATTATTATTATTATTATTATTAAATACGGCGTATACAAGAGACACGAGTACTGTATTAGCTTCTGATTTTGACTTTTGGCAATCAATGCCTCGAAAGGTACTGTCGCTGCGATAATGGGAATAGCCGAACCTTGACAGCTTGTGGAACTCACCGCGTGTCCTGTGCTTTGACAACCCCAGCGAGTGGCTATGATAAACATTCGTGTCATAAACTCTGTTCCAGATCACGTGCCCGCTTGTTCTGGCTGCAAGTCGAGTAAATAGAAGACTGCTTTTTTTTCCCTTTTCTTTTCGTAACTTTTTTTTTTAGCGACTGACTTCGCGTTTAAAAAATCTAGCGCGTGTTTCATAGGTTATGAATGTCCGGGAATAATTTCAAACATTATTCACTGAACGTTACAAAAAAATTGTTGCATCGCCTTTTTAAGTGCAGCTTTAACCAAGAAACCGATAATACAAGAGACTGGGCAAGCGCATTAATTGGAACAAACAACGCTCTTTTTTGGTACTAAAAAGCATTCGCATTAAAATACAGTGACACGTGTCTCTTTTCAGCCCGCAAGACGTATCTTGTGAAAGTGTAATTTTGCGGTAACAGTTTTTAATCAAACGCTTTTAAGGACTACGTGAAGGAAGGGGTTTTTACGGAACGCCATTTTGTTGGTCCTTGTTCGCAGTGCATGCACACAACAGCTACTCCTTATTGTATGCCAAGAAAAACTAACATGCTTGAATGAAACGTACGTTGTGCGTGCAGAATGCTGAATTCTTTCCAACTGAAATCTATTTTACTTAGGACAAAACTAATGACAACTTATTCTGAACCTTTGCTGCAAAAGACGACCAACACTAAGCCGTCCCGTGACTACTGTCTAGAGTCTGTTGTCTTACTAAATGCACAGGCCAACCTATTAGGCATATTACTTATTTTGCCTCATCGTTCGTCCTTCGGCGTCGTTCTTATAGCTTAATGCCATAATATTATTGGCTACGGAGCGACGATAGGATGCTCAGTAATCTCAACGCTCTGTGTTGGCTTGGCTTCCTTTCTTTGCTTTCTTGTTGTTTTCTTTATTTAAAATAACTTTTTTTTTAATTATTGAGTCTTGCTAAAAGTTTTCCGGGACTAAAAGTTCTGCAAGACAGAGCTCGGAGTCGCTGTTCGTAACCAGCAGGGCTCAGCGGAACTCCTTTTTGTGGGCGAACAGCCAGGCTCCGCGTACGCAAATTCTAAAGCTCGGGGGAATCCTAGAGGCACCGTGTCGGAATACTAATCGCTTGCCGCTTCCAGGCATGTAGAGCCGTCGCCGCTGCTTGCGAAGAAGCAGTGGTAACCGTTGCGAACGAGCAGTGGTAACCATTGCCAGGAGAACGAGCCCACTTTCGTATCTAATTTGAGGTCGAGGCAGACCGAGAAACGATAAGGCTTCCGGGATGAAACATGGTCTTCCGGAGGATGAGGGGGATTTTCTTTGATCCCTCAGATACCAACGGTAGAAACTCATGAAGAGCTGGGGTAAACCAAATATGGCAAATAGTTGAATAGGGTAATAAATAAATTATAGCGAAAGACACGAGTGTAAAAAGTACACACGCAGGTGATGAAATCGCCCCAAACTGCCTGCCTTTTGCGCTAACATATACTCGAGGACATCATGTCCCGGTTTATGTTGAAGGTACTACGTGCGTTTCTGGCCTAGATTTCTAATGGTAACGAACGAACCAACATCGCATGTATACAAAATATTGGAAGCTTTCTGGTGAGTCGAGAATTTACCAGAATTATTGTTTGTTCACCATGATATCTTTTGCCATTGGTCGGAGGCGGATAAGTGCAAGACGGTCACCAAGAAAGAATGGGGCGAGGAATTGTTCCAAAATACGTCGTCGGCGCTTCGAAACGTGAGGAGGAGCACGCCGTTCATAGAGAATTCCGAGGAAACGAGGGATGACGACCAGCCATGGGTGCGCCGTCATCGCTTGAGCTCGGGGGTAGAGAGTTACACGTGCGTTCGTTTGGGTTTAAACAAACACACCATCACGCCGAATACTCGGCCTGCCTGCAGGGAGTGTTTTTTTTTCTCTCCTATATTATCTATTCATTCAGTATTCATTAATTAACCCTTTAACCACCCGCGCCGAGCTGCACTCGTCATGGAAGGTTGCACAAATATCGCCGATGACGAGTCACACCCGTGCAGCCAAAATGATGGTTTCCTTTCACTGCCAAGCACGAGACAGGTACGTCCATCGGTTTTAGTTTCAATTTTCAACACTGGAGGGCAGGAGAGGTCGAGCAAATATAGCGTGTTTCGGCCTTTGGCGCGTATCTAGCCTTGCAACAGTGATCAGAAATGGCAGCACGCTTGAATGGTGCCAGTGACGGCCCTCGGAAACGGGCTCTCTCTTGCGGCAGTTCGAACAGTAGCAACGATGAAGACATCAAATTTGTCTCTGAAAGTGAGTCGGACATAGATTTTGAATACGAAACGGACTTAGACGACGACCACAGTGACGAAGAAGACGACGCGCTGGGTAGTGTTCGAGTGTGGCAACGCGTAAACACTGAAAACCCGCCACCCGCGCCTCCGAGGTTTCCGTTTTGTGCAGTGCCTGGGATTCTGCGGGAACCGACTCACGAAAAAAACATTCTCGGCTGGTTGGAGGTTCTTTTTTTTTTTTTTTGGGAGGGGGGGGACCTTGTCGATTTCTTTGTGGCAGAGACAAACCGCTACGCGGTCCCGCATTTTGCAGCGCGGTGTTCTTCATGGAAACCGGTGGACCGCGAAGAGGTGATGTCGACTTAGGAAACTTTGTTAACGCTAGTACGGAGAAACGTCTAGGCACTTGATCTTTTGTTACGGTGCCTATGTACAAATAAATACTTCGCAATTCAACACGTGTTATTCTATTACTCTTATATGCACTGAGGGAAAGCTTCCATAAAAATCAACGTTTTCTTTTAAAAGCTTTGTGTTAATTCCAATTAGAAACCAATCAAGTAATGTATTTGCAAAATCAGAACGACATAAAGAAAATAATTGTAAATAAAAGAATTTGGGAAAGTTTGTACATTTTTTTCGGAAATAACTTGGTAATTAAAGGTTTAACCCGTTCGTTTGTTTGTCGCAGACCACGCGAACTTTACCTTACAAAAAAAAGAACAAAAAAAAACAGAAGACACGAGTGTGTTTTTTTGATTTTCTAGGTGCCCACGTAGTCGTGCCTCCATGGTCGGCTCTGCTCCTGCACATTCGTGTCTCACCTACCGCGGTCACAGCCTATGGCTCTGCACAAAATAGCTGGCGGCCGCTGCGTGGTAAACAAAAACAAAGAAAAGTTAAATGGTGTCGTATGTATCTATCAAACCGTCACATGCGGAAAGGACCGGCTCATCAAGCACTCGGCGCATCCCTGACACCGCAATAACTTTACTCCACAGGAGGCAGGTGACAGTGCAACAGCGAAACTGTCGCACGGGCAGAAACAGCAACAACTAAATCGGTGCATCACGGCAGCGGCGTCGTAGTCAGACTGGGGCCTAGTTCAGTCTATCGTGTTTTCTAAGGTACGCAGCCGAATCTCACGCCGTTTGAATCTGCCTGGCACACGCAGTCACGTCTTTCAGAATCGTTGCCTCAACGCCTCCTTCATTTTGCCCTGTTTTTTTTTATCACACTGAGGATGCACAAACTCAGGCCGGTGCAGCGTCGTATGGGGTATTCATCTAGCGCGCAGGCGTCGAACCTCCTACTTCTATGACGACGCCGCGCCATGCACCTACCCGGAATCTGAGTTACCTGCCGTTGCACTTCAATGATGCATTTAAAACAGTATAACTGAGATGATAACCCAGAGCTCATGAGAGGGGGGTGTCACTTTCCTATACACCAGCCCAGTGTTTCCAAACAAGCCCGCTTTTCCCACACCGGGTGTGGCACTGCGCGTGCGCACAAACCGAATTCGAGAGGAGTGAAGTGTCTGCGCATGCGCAGTACCGACAGCAGCGCCACCACAGTGGCGTGACGTCAGTGAATTGAGTTGGTCTATACTCTGTCTCACTTTAAGTTACGACCGCAAACGACGCTACAATCCTTTGGAGCCAATCAAGCCGCGCCAAAAAGTGTATCCCTATAGGCACGCTCTAAATTCGCTATTATCGACTGGACCAACCCTGCACGGTGAATGAACCTCGATCCTGCGCTTGTTCTGGTGCCCGATTGGTTGAGCCGGTGATGACGAACCCACAAGGGCAACGAGTGCCGTGAGGATACACTTTTGGGGATGTCTAATTTTGTGAGGCCCCAACGTGAGAAGGCGCGAGAGCTATGTGCTTGCTCGACTGGCGCGATGCTGACTGTCAGTGTGGTGGTGAACGAGATGAGATGTATACGTTTATACATCTCATCAATATCAACGAGATGAGATGCATATATATATATATATATATATATATATATATATATATATATATATATATATATATATATATATATATATATATATATATATGTATATATGCAGCCGGCACTACGAGCTAATGGGGCCTATCAAGTAGCGAAAAAATCGTGAGTCACTGGGCCTCTTCTGTTTATAATTGGTTCAGCGATGATAGAACCACGTATATGAACATGAGGAACACCATGATGGTGCACTTTTGACGCTGTCTGATTGATTCATCAGCTCGTAGCGTCGGCTGCGGCTGGACTTAAGGTGAAACAAACTACAGTGACTACGAGGACGTTGAATACATCCTCACACAATATGATGTGCTTCGTGAATAAATTGGTTCTTTCGTAACTCGCAATGATTACATTTCTACCTGGTGCGAGGGAACGTTGACGCGCGTGTTTGGGTTCGTTAGCGGTCCAATCTCGACAAGGCACAATACGGCATTCAGCATCAATTTGCGAGCAACGAAGTGTAGATTCGACTGCGCTGGTCGCAGCCAAATCTACACTTTTCCCTCCCCCCCCCCTTCCTCTCCCAAAAAGAAAAGAAGAAGAAAAGGACCACATGCTTTTTTATTACTTTTGACGGCATTTTAAACATGTTCTTTTTCGCGTGTGACTGAATTCAGTAGCAGCAGCAGCCCCGCTCTCTCGTTGCACCTCCAAACGTAATTATCCGCGCGCGTGCATTTTCTTGTTGGTAGCTCAGTGCCCCGTGTTGCGCTTGTTATCATTTTGTTTTCCCGCGAAAGCAGCAAGAAGAAACGGCATTACAAGAGGGTACCCTGGCTGCAACTTGACTGATATCACGTGGATGTCGTGGCGTAAGGTGATTAATAGATGCTAAACTTCCGCTCATTAATTGCACTCTAAGAGCTCCGCGAATGAGCGACGCATGCACACTGAAAAAGGCCAATCGATTCGGTGAAGTAATGAAACCTTTTCTTCTGGAAGCACTTAAGGCATCGAAGGGAAAAGGAAGAGAACGCCTATAATTACACGCAGGAACGGATGTGTGAAGGGAACCGTGAATCGCAGCCCCGGCGACGACATCGGCAACATCGGAGACGGGTCGTTTAGTCTCCGTTATGCGAAAGAACAGAGACGCATTTTCTTTCTCTTTCTTTAAATTTAAAGTTGACTTTACTATGGAAGATAGTAGAGTTTTAAATTCGATTAAAATAACTGAAAGGGTGCAAGCGCGGGATATTTAAGTTTTCGTGGAATGAGGATCTGACAAAAGAGGTGTAAAGGCACTCAGCATTCTTTATCATCCATTGAACTTTGTCGCCGACCGTGTACTTCTTTATGCTTTGACATGTTCGATCACCTCATTCACATTGTATACTCGAACACGTTTTCAGTAGTTTCTATCAGATATTTGTACTTATACAATATAAGTTTATAAAATGAAATTTAGATGGGGCATTATTGAGTAGCGACGGCGGCCCGCAGAAAACACAACCCAAAAGATCGCAAATAACGTTGTTTTTTTTCTGAGGGTTTTCACCTCGTTAAATTTAATACATGCAACTCGGAGTCGCTACCTGGACACTGGCAGCTCAAGAACCGCAAGTGGCGTCGCTTGTCGTCTTCACGCTTATTTCTTAGTGATCTGTTCTTTGGTATTCATATTTTCTAACGCCGTAATCTCGATGGCATGCGCTGCGATAATGAGATGCTAGGGAGTTGCCACTCTCTGCGTTTTTCAAGTTGTCCCAAACGATAAAATTCTATAAACAATTAAAAAAACACTACACTATTATAATGCTTACATGCATAGACATTGTTTGTTCTATCTCAAAAAGTGTCTCAAAGATCACCTTCCGACGCCAGCCTTTTGTCACTTATACGCACATCTTCCACGAGGAGCTCCGATCTTTCCCTGGATGCCAGCATGGACCATCGCCAGTTCCGCAGTCATACGGTGACGTCCATGGCATTCAGTCCATGGTTTCTGACGAATTTAGCACTAAACCGAGCCCTTGACGCGCACCTCTGCCTACTTTCCGCAAGTACACCCGCCAACACCGCTTAGTGCTTACCAAGAAATCAGAGCTCCATATTGTGCACCTCCAAGACAAGCTATTCAAGCACGTCGCCGAACGGACATTTGGAGGACTGACGACAATCGACCGGAATGTTACTACTTCCACACGCCTGGTCACATCCTCGGATACTGCCGATGCTGCATAGATGAAAACAGCGCCCACAACAGCCCAACTCGTCAAAACCGGTATAACACTAACTCCGAAGATCGACCTTCATTCTACGACTACCTTCGCGTTGTTAACTCTGCTTCCCGCCCCTTCCGAACACCTCCCACACCCCCAGCTGATAACCCTGACGTTGAACGGCTTCTTCACGACCGCTCGCCCAGCCCCATTGCCCCAAGCTTCATCCCGCCGTGGTCGTTCATTGTCGCCCTATTCATCTCGTCGCCCCTCAGTTTCGCCTCCATATGACGCCCTTCCTTCTGCCCCCAAGCAGTCGAACTAAAAACAGCAGTCTGTAACTACAATGGAGGTCAGTTTGCATTTGCTCAATTTGTGGAAAACGCTTTTTTCTCGGACCGACGAATGTAATTGTGGAAGTTGGACGACATACACGTTTGCCTTTAGTCAACACTGGAGAGGCAATTCCTGCATTCCAGATCACGTCCCAAAGGAGATGATGGAATCATGAATCATGGAACTATCTCAATCCTTCACACTCACAGCGAGAAACATTTGGATGCGCCACTTGCCGTTCTTTATACAGACGATTATTTGCTCCTACCACCTCAGTCGTCCGTTGCTGCAACTCTAATCTTGACGAACCCAGCCCAAAAATTGTTTGGTCTCATCGAACTTATCTATAACTCTTTCACAAAGAAATAAATTGTCATCCTGTATTTCTTCGCTACCATCACAGACGAGAAACGCAACATCTGGATTCTTAACACGTCGACCCAACCCCAGTGCTTGCCCGAGGTAGCCGCGTCACCGCTCTCCAAACGCATATTGAAGAAAGCATTGCTACGCTTGTCGCCTCCGCGCCTCCCGTCAAGCCACTACATTTAGCCGGAAAATTTAGCGGATAAAGATTTCCGCTAAAATTCCGCTAAATTTAGCGGGGAAATTTCTGCGTTTAATATAGCGGGAATTTTGTCGCCAAATTAAGCGGTCAAATTTTTCCGCTAAGTTTAGCGGAGAACTTTTTCGCTAAATTTAGCGGTAAAAATGTTTCTGTCGAGTATAGCGGAGAATTTCTAGATGCTGAGCATCTCTTGCTCGGGTCTATGTCCCGCGGCGCCGTAGTCCGCACTCACACTACGCATGCGCAACTCTCCTCCTCCCCTCTCCAACAGCTGCGCGTTACTCTTCTTCTCTCTCTCTCAACCAGCTGCGTGCACTTAGCGTGCGTTCGCTTCTACTCACACAGCGCGCGCATGCGCTACTCTCCCCTAGTCTCCTCTCCTTCAAGTGTGAATATAAGCAGCGGTAGCGCGCTGCGCGTTCCCCCGGAGTGAGTGAAAGGAGGATAGTTTTAGGCGCGCGGGTCGCAGCGCCACGCCAGAGCTTTCCAGTGGGTGGGCTTTCCTCGCAACTCTGCGGCTGTCGTCTGCTAGCGTTTCTCTGCCACTCGCGTCCGCCGCAGCCCCAATCCGGCCGGCCAAAAGAAATCAGTCAAGAAGGGAATAAATTAATTACGATCCGCGATGCTCCACATCACTCCATGGTTCCCCCGGGAAGATGGTGCAATTTTTTCCGCTAACTCCGCTAAATTTAGCGGGAAATTTTTCCGCTATCTAACGGAAAAATTATTTTCCGCTAGATTTAGTCGAAAATATTCCCTCCTCCTCCACCTCTTCTCTCATGACCCTCGTGACGCCACACATGACGTCACATGTGACGTCATTATGGGAAACATCCCATAATGCAACGCGCGGTTACGCCGACGGCGACGGCGACGGCGACGCCGCTCAAGCCGGAAACGGGCGCCTAAGAGCTGCGCTCTAAAAATACTTCTAAGCTGTGGTTATTGAAGGTAGAAAAATTGTTGCATCGCCCCTTTGAGATGAGACTGTAGCCAAAGCTACAAGCGCGAGCTAACCGTGCTCCTAGCTTTGAGACGTGAATTTCTAGCGCGAGTGCTCGCTTTCTGGAAGAACTTTTTAAGGCAGAAACCTCGTGTTCTCGTGCCTGTGGCATTGGCTGCAGTCTTACCTTAAAAGGGTTATGACGCGCCAAGAATAAAATATGAAATAACTATACTGCTAGGACCCATTTGTGTTTTTTTATAATCCTGTTAAATTTGTTTTGAAAATGGCGCGATAGTTTCGTGGATAAATCGATTTTTATGCGGGCCCCTCGGAGGGGCAGATCCGGGAGGAGCTGGAGGTTGGCGACGTAGCCAGCCTCCAGCGCGGTGTCTCCTTGCACGCACTCACAGACTTGGCTCTCTTGGCGTACAAGCCTTAGCTTCCTCGTTTACCTTCCACGTTTCGAGCATGCGGTCCGTGACGATTACGTCTACGGCATCGCTCGCCTTGTCGAAGTGTTCGACATTGATCGCAGCAGCGATGAGAGTGATTGCTATCAAGAGATGTGTGAAGCTGTTCATTTTGACTGCGAACCGCTGGCGACCAGCTCCAGCGACGACGAGTTACGGACGAACTCGCCATGGTCGCCGTTGTCCGGGGATATCTCGCAGGCGCATGCAGGGTGAAAGGTCAAGGGGCCGGGGGCGAGAGCGGGAAGAGCTTTCGAGTTGTCGGGTGAGCGGTTTTGATCGTACCGCGACGAGGAGAGCTTGGGCGATCATGGGGGCGCCTAGAATGAAGAAAGTGTTCATGGTCACGTGGTTTATGGACACCATGGTTTGACTAACATGGGCAGTGTTGCCTGCTCGCCAGATGAAAATGATAAAATTGCATAAATTGAATATTGCAATTACCAGAGCTCTCAAAATTGCGTAACTTGGAGTATATACAACGTAGCCTATGAGCATTCCATTTCAAGAATAATCTATCCGTTTAATTTTCGTGTCATAACCTCTTTAAGGGTGAACGGAGTATTCACCGTTCCAACATTTACAATTCATCAACACAGATTGCGATCTCCGCAGCCCAGAACGCGCATGTAATCGTCGCTTCGGAAAGCGAGCAAATCACGCACTATACGGACGAACACTGAAAATGGAACCGGCCAGGAGCCCTTTTCTTAAAGGTCTATAGGGAGTATTCACTAGTGGCCATAGCTGTGTGCGCGACTGCTGACCGCGTGCTGAAGGCGAGCTTCCACAGTTTCCACACAGAGATTGCCGGTCTTAGCAAGTTATTATTGTGAGCTCGTTCTGAGCATTTGCTCTAATCAGCGCGCTCAAATATGGCGCCGAGTAAACACCTCCTATAGGCCAAGCCGCTTGAATGGAATTAGGCAGCGGTGTGCAGAGGTCGACATTTTAGGTCGCCCTCACTCGCTCTTACCCTCAAAGCCACACTCGCCTAAGCCACTCACTCACCCTCACCCTCACAGCTACACTCACCTTCAGCCTCTCACTCACCCTCATCCTCACAGCCACACCCACCTTCACCCTTTCACTCACCCCCCACTGAACCTAACGGCCCTCGCGCCCCTCACGCACTCACCGCCCTCAGCCCCTCCGCACTCGCGGCCCTCTGCCCTCACGCGCTCATGACACTCACACCCCTCACGCACTCATGGCCCTCACGCCCCTCACGCACTCACCTGCCCTCACGCACTCATGGCCCTCACGCACTCACCACCCTCAAGCCCCTCACGCACTCATGGCCCTCACGCACTCACCACCCTCACGCCTTTCACGCCCCGTCACGCACTCACTGCCCTCGATGCCCCTCACGCACTCATGGCCCTCGCGCCCCTCACGCACTCACCGCCCTAACGGCCCTCACACCCCTCACGGCCCTCACGCACTCATACCCCTCACGCACTCACGGTCCTCACGGCCCTCACGACCCTCACTCACCCTCACACTCATTAATTTTCCTGGTTCAGGAAGTCACTCACCCTCACCTCACCTGTGAAGATGAACGTGAGTGAGGGTGAATAGAGGGCCTTCATGAGTGAGGTTTGTAGAGACCTCTGGTAGTCGCTGATGGTTACGTTCAAGCAAACTTTTATTTACATTATCTACAAGCTGCAAGCGATGCGATCTGACGTGTCGTTCCCATGTTGATTCGACGCACGAGCTCTCTATCTTCTCTTTTTCACTTCGTCGTCTTCGATCTCCTCGTGCCAGGGATATGGCTTACCACGAACCACTTAAACGTTCCAACACACTCCCCACCGAATGGATGGGACTCCATTCTAAACTTCAGTTAACTCCAACGGATACACAAAGTGCACTGGCCTTCGCAAAATGGTGCCACGATGCACTCGGATCTCACACAACCGGATCCGAGAATCTCGGCCGTGGAACACTCTCTTCCACTCGTCCGAGCTTCCATAGCAGGTGCGGAAGCGGCTCTTTTAACAGAACAATTTGACCCTCTCTGAGTGGCGCAGACTGCCTGTTCTGGGTGGCGTACGCTGATCTCAGTTGGCCGAAGGTAATTTTACCTCCATGTTCGCCAAAATCGGTTGAGCAGTTGTTTTCGCTGCCGCCAGAGCACGCGAAGCGCCTCCGGTGTAGAAGCGAGCGTGTCCTCACCCGTCGGCGGAAGTGTCGTCAGTCACCTTCCAACTAGGAAACTGGCCGGCGTGAGCGGGTTGCCCTCCGACCCCGTCGTGCACAAACGTTAAGGGCCGCGAATTCAACACGGCCTCCACCTCAATCAGAACGGTGGTCAATTCCTCTGTGTCCAGACAGTTCCTTCCGATAACCTTTTTAGAGACACCATTACCGAGCACACGGCCCCTTGAAGCCTCGCCTCCTTGAAGCTTCATGGAAAGAAGTCATCGCTGGAGTGACTGCCTCCTGCCGTAAGCTGAACGAGACGAAGTTCGAACCGCCAGTCCTTTTGTGCAACACTGCTCTCTCGTCCGACACCATGGAACTGCTCTCCAAAGGCCCCAAGTTTGCCCCAGACCTTCCCACTAAGAAGGTTGATCAACTCGCCGCCGTACATCAAGTCGCCGCCGCCATCCCAGAACCACAGAGGCAAGATTTTCTCGGCTCCGCCATCCGCGCTGTGTGCTTCCACCCACCCCCCAAGCCAGGCAAGATCTCTCTACACGCCGCTGTTGAAGAGCTCCGTCAAGAACACCTAAAGCTGTTAGAATCCGATAAGACAGGTGTTTTCGTTGTGTTAGAGGAGGGAGATTTTGGAGATAAGGTGAACGCCGCCCTTTCAAAGAATTTTGTCAAACTGAAATCGCGACCGTCCGGGACCCTCAGGTCAAGAGCTAAACAACTCTGTTTGTCTTTGAACCTGTCGTCCCTAAAAAGCGCCATTAGTAGTCCGGCGAAGCAGTACCTTTCAGTTTTCTTCACTGCAAAAACACATAAGACTGGAGTTCCCCTCCGAAGTATTGTGTCGGAAAAGGGTTGTTGGCAGAAGCACCTCGGGCTCTTTCTACAAAAGCATCTGTCCTGCATCCACCTTCCTCAACCCTTTAGAGTGTCTAACTCAATAGAACTCATCTCTCTCATCAGTTCACAACATTTCTTCTCCTTGCCGCACTCTATTTTTTCACTTGACATAGAAGACATGTATTTCAATCTAGATCCTACCGCATTGCTTGCCTCAATCTCCGACGCCATCTTTGAGCACGGAGCCGTGGATTTTCAGAATTCCTCCGGAGTCTCCGTTGCTGGATTCGTGGACCTGATTCATCTATATCTCCAGTCCACCTTAGTTGAACATGAGAGAGGGATCTACCGCCAAAAGAAAGGAGTTTGCATTGGTTCATGTCTCGCCCCCGTTCTCAGCGAGTTATTTCTTTTATTCGTCGACAGAGCCATAAAAGCACAACTGGACATCTCCGCGCCTGGCTGCCATGTTTTCAGATATGTAGACGATTATCTAATCATTCATCCTGATCAAACTTCTCCAGATAGCATTACAGCCGTTTTTTCCGCTTGTTCGTCAGGCCTTACTTTCACGAAGGAAGAACCTTCGAATGAAGGTCTTCAGTACCTGGATTTGCGGCTTCACGTCAGTTCCACTGGACTCTGCTGGGCCTTTCAACAAAGGTCTGCTAAACCTGTCCTACCGTTTTCTAGCGCCCATTCGAAGTCGGTAAAACACGGTATCATCAAATCGTTGTTTTCTTCATCCTTCACGAAGTCTTGCTGTCATCTTTCAGAAGATAGCTTCAAATTCCAGCACAAAAGGCTCGTCAAGGCAGGGTTTCCCGTCGACCTTCTACGATCAGTAATGGAAAGGCTGATTCGCGGGCCTGATCGCCAGTCACCAGCCACAAAAAGAAAGCCCGATTCGCCGTCATTCCTTACGTACACAATTCAGCCCACCGGATAAAATCCATTGCCTCAAAGTTCGACACGAATGTTGTTTTCTCGTGCCGCATGCGTCTTAAGCAACTCTGTCAACAAGTGAACAACAACCGGATTCCAATTAGCTGCACTGTTAAACACGAAAAGAAATTCATTCCATGCAAAGAGAAGAAAGTTTACTCCATCCCCTTGAGCTGCGGCCATCAATACATAGGTCAGACCGGCAGATGCACCAATCACAGACTCCGGGAACATCACAACGAAGTTTCTAAGGCCTCTCCAGATTCCTATCATCCCATAGTCATACATGCCCGTTCGTGTTCGCTTTGTCATCCCCTCTTTGATGAAACAAAAATCCTGGGAGGGCATGACAGCAGATTTGGCAGGGAGATCATAGAGTCATTCGCCATGACCACCGTAAATAACAACGTGTCAAACCCTTCCCTCCTGCTGACGAAAACCGAGGTTGAATTTTTAAAATCCGAGATAAACCCCCTCTCTGACTTGCACTTCGCGTTTTTATCTCCCCTTCTCTCCCCTTCTCCTCCCTTTCCCTCCTGGGTATAGTCGGCTGCTCGCTGTTGAAATTTTTACTCGTCCGTTGCTAGCTGAAAGATGTGTTGTATTGTCCCAGTTTTAATTGTTTTATTCTTTCTTCATCCTTGAACTTGAACCAACACGCTCTTCTCCCAAGCTGACCAAGTGGTCGAAGGTTCGATCCCTGGAAGAAGCGGTGCTTTTTTTTCCCCTTAAGTTTTTTTTATTTTTTATTTATCAAAACAGGCATAAATAAGCCCAGACCGATGGAAGGAAAATTAAAGTCCTTATTATCCACCGATGCCATGGAAAACTATACAAATCTCATTGCTACAAGCTTCATCGGCGCGCTGTTGATAAATAAGATTTGGGCACCCAGGTTGGATCTAGCCGATGACGTAGGGGCCAAGACGACGAGGTCGGTTTTTCAGTCGTTTCTTTTGCCGCGGCGTTTTTGACATTCACAAAGAAAGAAGCTTGAAACATCCGTCATAAACCGCTAAGTTTCGAAACGATGCCGACACCGTTTGCACACTGGGCGGCTGCGATCAGCTGCGATAGCGGCGGCTTCGGGCCCCGGCCTCTTCGGCCACATTTCGTAACTCGGTAGCTTCTGCCGCCTCGACTGCCGGGCCCTGACCCTGGTAGCAACGACGGCAACGGCGCGCCTTCTCCCTTCTACTGACGCGCCCCTGGCGCGACTCGAGAAGAAGGAGGCATCTTCTTTCGGTTTCGCTTTTCGAGCACGTCGCGCACGTTGTTAAATAAATGTTGTTGAGTTGATTGAGCTTCAGCGGCAGCGAAGGCCGCCGTTAATTCCGTCTCCTGGTCCAAACGTGCAGAACATTTCGGTTGCATTGACGTTTTTACCAGTAATTTTTTCAAACGAACAAATGAAGCCGCCAGAAACAGCGAAGTTCCGGACCAGTGCCAGCAGCGTTACGTACACTGGGTAACATGGCCGTCTCTGGATTGCGGGAGGTACGCGGCTTGCAGGCCACTGTAGCGGAACTACAGTAGCGGAACCACGAGGCACAGTATCGACGTTTTTGACGTTATGGAAATCGCAGAAACTGTGTCCAAGGCAGGCAGGTTTTCCTGCCGGCTGCCTGGGTGCCTTCCGTGCTGAGTTCGGTTCTGTTTTCCCGTGCCGAGTGCCAACCGGCGTTCAACGTGGTTCTGTATTTCTGCGTGTCAGCAACATAGCAGCAACATCGTGATGACAGTGTTGTGCGTAGTGAACAGAAGACTGGAATTATCGCCGATGTGACCGTGTGTTCGCGTATCAGTGGTGTAACAACAAGATGAGATGACGTAAACTGTCGGGCACTGATGCCGCTGGTCGGGCCAGTGATCGGGGGGGGCGGGGTGTCGCAGGTTGACATTCCCTTTACATTAAAGAGTTTAAGACCACTTGAGAAATTAGGTGCAGTCGATCGACGTGCGGATAATCATGTTGGAACGCTGGTCTGAACGGTAAGTGCTCTATCGTACAGTGGCCAATGTGACTGTCGGTCCCCGAGAGCGATTGCGCTCTGGTGAAAAGACTGAACAGTACGAAATAATGACGGAAAGTGCTATATTTACAATGAAATTTTAGCATAAAAAAAGGTGAAATCGAAAAAAAAGCTATCCTTTATTTTGCTGTTTAAATATACTACGGTTCCTGGAGAAACTGCCCTCCAAGTGGCGCGCTGGGACGAGCGCTAGACGTTTTCGAGATCGCCACGGGGTAGGCTCCGTACACTTAACACCTGCCGCAAGTCGCGGCTTTGACTGTATTCAAGTTGATCGAAAAGCGATCTCTCTGCCCGTGAAGCATCACTTCCAGCTTAGTGAATATCCGCTCTACACAGATTAATTCAAGACGGCAATTGCAGCCGTGCGCGACCAGCAACAAATAGAAAAACAAACACTACAATAGAAATACTGACTAGGAAGTGCCGTGCGGGAAACAAACACAGGCTTGGAACCGCATTGGAGCGGCTTGATTTATTGGCTTTCAAATAATTACGGCATGATCGGGCGTTTTCTTTTTAATAAGAGATTCATCCCCTGAGCCATTAAAAATACTCTCAGATGTATGACATTGCTGGAAAAAATCAGCATGCTGGGAATATTTTTTATTGCTTAAGGAGTCACCGAAAAATTCCGTACGTTCAAAACGACCAGTATAAAAGACGGAAACGCAGAGCTCGGGAGCAGTGATTGGGTTAGTGTGCTGTTGTGTTGCTGTTTGTGTGCTGTTGTATTGATGTTTGTATGTATGTGTATGCGCTCTATGTATGTTCAGCTGATGCTTGTATCGTAGAACGCCTAATGTATCTACCTGTGTGGAATTGAGGGTCCCGAAGCGCAATGAAAGCGTGAGAAAATAAAATATTTTTTGTAGAACATGAATTGAGCGGTAACTAGCGCCACCTAGCCCAGCTACTTGCGATCAATCTGCTTGACCCTGCCATCTAGTGGCAAGCGGTTTTAACCTCCGTTTACGCTACGCGGCTACGCCAGAATTTCGTGTAACCGTGCTGAAACGCGCCAAGAGGCTGCTGCGGATTTGCTTTTCTTGAGAGCGGCTTTTGGTTTTGCGGGCGAATGGTTTACCACTCCTTCGTGATGTGCGGTTGACGCAACGGTTGAGGAAGGAATTGTGGCTCAGGGAATAGCAAAGGTAAGACAAAGTGCGCGAACTGGGTGCCGGTTGTCTCCGTTTAACATCGCAGTGCTGACGATGAGACGACTGGGTCACTGCATACTTTCGAAACGTAAGTTTCTTTACCTGCAGGGGGAAGCCGGCTTCTGGAAATAAATACAGTTCGCGGAAAGGCTCGTGTTACGTTTTTATTTGCTGCTCCTCTCGCTCCGTACAATAGACTTAGTGTCTCTCGTTAAGCCTACTGCCGGGAACACATTTGCGAAAAAACGAACCCGAAATTCGAACGGAAATCGGAGGCTGCGAAAATCGTAGCTTGGCGATTTTCGGAAGACGAGCCACATGAGGTGGAATGCGCGTCGGTGGCTGCCAAGCATGCACAGACGAAAAGAAGAACTGCTTGTCTGTACGTGTTCGTAAAAACTCTGCACAACTGCGTCCATCGCGTAAAACCTCACCTTTTGATCCCAGCACCGTTGCTATAGCCTTCCAGTGTTCCGACCTCACGAGGCTGTTCCGGTAGTCTGGCAAACTAGCGTCCCATATTTCGCACCTCTTAAAAACTTCAGCTCACTTGCACCCTTACGTTCTGCTCATTAAAAGCTCGTTGAATGCCACGCGAGCCTTTGAACCACCACCCTCTGAAACAGAGACAGAACGGGTTTCCTTGAAGGTTGAGATGAGAACGCCTGCGCTGCTTCCGAAGCTGCGTGAGCCGCCATGTTACGAGCCGAACGTATCTTCTCGTTCCGTCCTGCTCCGGGCTTTGCTCACCGAGCTCCTCCGCCCGGAACTCGGAGGCGCCGTGCGAAAATATCTGGCGTTGCAGATCTCGCGAACCGCACCCGATTTTGGGAAAAGGGAGGAGGCTAGCTGCCGTGCGATTTTCGTGTGCGGTTTTCGCACAAAATTCGGCTTTTTTCGCAAATGTGTTCCCGGCTTTGTTGAGCTCGATTTGCTCGATTCGTGGCTGCCATATTGAGATGCAGGCGACGGAGGAACTTTTGCTCCCCTGCTTTAGGGACAAAAGTTTCTCCTTTCTGAAGGAACATATGTGTCAAGAGCGTTCCTCCCTTTAGGAGGACTATACTGAACCTTTTTTTCTAAGAGTGCAGGTGCACAGCCCGCATGACTGCACACGTGAACAGCACCACGTAGTACTTGCATGTCCGTGCCGACTTCCTCAAAAGGGTCCGCTCGTGTTGTCCGGGCATCCGGCAAGGGTCCCGTGGAGACACTCGTGGGGGTCGCGCTAAATCGCTCACATGTCACGCAGGTACGCACCACTTTCTTCACCAGCTCTCGGCCCCGCAGAATCCAATACTGGTTACGGAGCTGCACGACAGTATCTCCGACGCCCGCGTGCAGCAGCTGTTAGTGCGCGTCGATTGCCAGCAAAGTTGAATATCGATGCTGCTTGAGCAGGACGATCGGCTTTTGTTCGTCGTACGTCATGTTGACGGACTGAAGGTGACTTCGAATGCGAAGTACTCCCCGCTGATCGATGAGAGTGTCGAAGTTCTCGAGGGGAGAACCCGGCGGGGTCTTCGTAGCGCTGGTCGCGCAGCGAAGCTCTGTAGCGAACGCCGAGCGCTGCGCCTCTTTCATCCAGTGAGCTCGCGCTGCCTCAATCTCCACGGCTGTGAGTGGTCCCGTTCGTCTTTCAGTTGACCTGACGTAGTGGAGGAATCGAAAAATCCAAGCCGGTGTTCTGTTGATCCTTGCAGAGCTGAATCGCGAGATATCGATCAACTCTGGAATGCGTGTTACTGTGACTTCAAACACTTCTGCTCTCGATCTCTCTCGTCGAGGGCGTCTCGAGGGAGTTTTCTGCACATTTCCTTGGGCCATTCTGTCGCTGGCAGTGGCAGTCAACTCGGCCCCGACCACCACAGTGAACTGGAGACCAACTGGGATGCGGACAGACCTCGTGTCATGAGGTCAGCGGGATTTTCTTTTCCCGGGCAGTGGTGCCACGTCGCGCCTTCACAATTGCTCTGGATCTCTTGCACTCGATTCCTGACGAACAGCTTCCACAGGAGGCCCCTCCTCTGATCCAGTAAAGCGTGATCATTGCATCCGTCCAGAAGTGAACGTCCTTCACCTCAATATCAAGGCAGGTTTGAACGTATTTGGATAACCTTGAGGCGATCAAGCTGGCCATTAGTTCAAATCTCGCCAGCGTGACGGTTTTGAGGGGTGCCACTCGGCCTTTTGCGAGCAATAACGTCGTCTTCGTCGCTCCTGTGTCGTCGGTAGTGCGAAGGTAGACCATGGCTCCATAGGCAGTGGTGCTGGCGTCGGCGAAGATATGCAATGATCGGTGGGTCACCTTGCCTTGCAATCCGTCGTCGCAAAACCTTGGGATCTTGACCCTTTCTAGCTCGACGAGTTCGCTGCACCACGCGGTCTACTCGTCTTGCAGGTGATCTGTTAGCACATCGTCCAAGTCCAGGTTTAGTTTCCAGATTTCCTGGAACAGGATCTTGTCTCTCACGACGAAGGGTGCCAAGAATCCAAGAGAATCGTAAAGGCGAGCTGTCGTTTGCAGAACGAAGCGCCTCGTATTTTCTTGGTGGCGAGCAGTCTGCATCACGTGCTCCGGCGAAAACATGAGACTATCCTTTTTGGGTTCCCAAGTCACTCCGAGCACCTTGAGCACGCCCGCGACTTGTCCGAGTGGTTTTTGGCCTGCGCCGTCCTCCTCGAACACCTCCGCTAGAGATGCGCTATTTGAACCCCACTTGTGGAGTCTCATACCGGCCTGCCTAAGCACCTCGTTCGCCTCGGCGTACAGCTTTTTAGCCTCGTCTTCGTTGCTCGCTCCGGTCAACAGGTCTTCAACATACACGGACTTGCTTAATCTTTAGGCCGTTGTTGGGTACGTGTTTTCCATCGCCGCGAAATGGTGCCGCAAGGTAGCCGCCAAAAGGAACGGGCTTGACGTTGCACCGAAAGTCACCCTCGTCAGTCGCCAAGTCTCTATCTCTGGTACCGGTTGATTTGGGAGGCACCATGACAGAACAGCACACGACAAAACAGCACGCGACAAAACAGCACGGTCAAAACAGCACGCGTCAAAACAGCACAGCGTCAAAACAGCACGGCGACAAAACAGCACGCGTCAAAACAGCACGCGACAAAACAGCACAGCGTCAAAGCGGCACAGCGACAGAAGAGCACGTGCCAAAACAGCACGGCGTCAAAACAGCACAGCGTCAAAACAGCACAGATCCAAAGTTTGTTTAAAATGTATAGTGAGTAAACCAGGTACTGGTTTTCTTATTTGTTGCTGTCTGCGGCAGCCGACGTGACCTGTTCTGCAAGACGCACTGGGGCCCTATCGTGATCTGACATTATCGTCGTGTGCTCGTATTTGTACACAGGATGTACATGAGCTTCACTACCACTTCGGTCGAAGAGGCAAATATCAAAATCCAGAAATTTGCAAGCATTGTACTCAGTGCGTTTTCCCCCCATTTTCACGACTGCGAGAGGTGGTAAATTCGCGTCGACCACAGAAACGACAATAAATAAAACAATCGTATTTATGCCCTCCTGTAGTAGACGGAAGCTAGAGGTGTTAAAAAATGTGCGTCATTTACGGAGGCCCTTGATTTTCATTGTTCAGTTCACGATTAAACACTCTTCTTTGAGCAAAGAATTCGGCACACATATCGCTATCAGGTGAAAAACCTAGATTTCGTCCTGAAGACCCCTGCGCTCCCGGAGCTTTTGTTGAAAGTTGAACCGATCTCAATCGATCACCCACCCCTCCAAACGCCCTCGAAAATTCTGATATTTTCAAGATAAAACCGAATTTTGAAAAATGAATTCGACGTAGTTTTACCGCTTTTATTCGGTTTAGGCCGAAAACGCTGAACCCTAAATATAGCCTATGGAGTTAAAAAATGCATGTCTCAAAGTAGGCATTGTAAGGGAATGGAGGGTCTAGGCCAATTCGTCAAAGGCCAACTCGTCGACGGCCAATTTGTCGAATCCGTTTCTTGGGAGCAAGTTCGGAATGGGAGTATGCTCGATGCGCACATGAAGGCTCCCTGGGCAGTACAGAAGCCCCCGCTGGTGCGTAATCTGGCTATTTCTCGAGCAGTTCTGCTCAGTTAAACGTGCACGTTTGCTGGTGATGTTGTCTACAATACATTAATAAATATCACGGCAATATGCTGTCGTTACTTATTAAAGAAAAAATAGAAAGCATGTGTGGCAACTGTGTGCTCAGCCCATGCTGTATGGCAACAACATTGAGGCTTGCTGTTCTGTCGCTGCGCTGTTTTAACGCCGTGCTGTTTTGGCACGTGCTGTTTTGTCACTGTGCCGTTTTGACGCTGTGCCGTTTAGTCGCGTGCTATTTTGAGGCGTGCTGTTTTGTCGCCGTGCTGTTTTGACGCTGTGCTGTTTTGACGCGTGCTGTTTTGACCGTGCTGTTTTGTCGCGTGCTGTTTTGTCGTGTGCTGTTCTGTCGCGTTCCCGATTTGGGATCAGTGGTTCCTTGTACCAGAGGGACCGCAGTGCGTCACGATCCTCCGCCTTGACTCCGATCTGCAGGAAAGCCTTCTCCACATCCGCCACTAACGCTACTGGGTGCGTCCTACACCGCAGAAGTAGGGCGACGAGATCTGGATTCATGTTCGGTCCACTCTCCAAGTTCTCGTTCAGAGATTTACAGTTTGCGCCGTGGGAGGAAGCGTCAAACAGAATCCTAAGTTTTGTGGTGCTGCTGTTCTCGCGGAGAACAGCCTGGTGGGGCATGTAATCCACCCTTGCTGCACCTTCGTTCTCTGTTTCTTCATCGACCCCCTCCGCCATGTCATTGTCTTGGTATTGTCGAATTGCTTCGTCATACTTCTGTAGGAGATCGGGATTTTTGGTCAACTTCTTACGGAGATTATCCAACCTCCTTCTTGCCACCTCCATGTGGTCTGTCAGCCTTACGTCCGATTTCCATGGAAGGTCCACTTCGTACCTACCGGCGGTCTTGTTAAGCGGGTTTCACATGCAGCGATTTTGGCCCTAGAGCGGCGCGATTTCTGCCGTCGCGCCGCTCAGTGCCGCTCAACCGCTGGTGCTGGCCAGAGCGCCGCGACGGCAGAAATCGCGCCGGTCTAGCGCGAAAACCGCTGCATGTGAACCAGGCTTTAATGTTGGCTCCGAAATCTCGTCTCGCGGCGCTGTCCGAGGAATCTTCTACTGGCGGGTCGGTAACTCCCACGCTTTTTAGCTCCCAGAAATGCCGGAGAACCGATGTGTTTTCTAGATCCTGCAGCGTTGCTCTTAGTACGATCGCCTGGGAGCAACTCACGATGGTCGATTCCGAGCCTGCCCGCCGCTGGACCGCCCAACCGAATGCAGTTTCTACTGCAGTCAGGCGTCCGCTCAGTCGGTTAATTCTTCCTGTGATGTGGTCTGATCCCAGCAGTATGTCGACGCCGCGTTGTTCCAATCCGGTCATGTTGTCTCCCACTGAACAGCCGAGTTCCTCTAATGTTGCCACGATGGCTTCATCTGGGCTCGGAAGATCCTGCTCACATATGGTAGGTGTCTCGAGAGCGTCGATATCATATCTTTTGTTGTGGAGTCGGTCTCGCAAAGTCACTTGAACCCTGCGAAACGAACGTTCAGTGCTTTCGCCCCCAAACACGCCGATTGTGAGGATCTGTGTCCCGAGCAATTTGCAGTCCAGTCGCTGAGCCAGTTCTTCAGTTATGAAGGAGCGCTGTCTGCCGCTATCGAAGATAATACGGGCAAGTTTCCTTCTGTTTGTACCTTCTGCCCACGCAGTAACCGTTTGTAGGAGCACTGCCGGCTTGCTGTTCCTACCACGTACATGCATAGCGACCGGTGCCGGGTCCTTCGGTTCCGTCTCATTCGATCTGGTGGACGTTTTTCCCGGCGCGTAATTCGGGTCGCACATGGTGGACGCGTGCCTGCCTTGACATTTGCCACAGCTGGGTGCTCCTCGACATAATCTTGCCATGTGATTGACCTTCGTGTAGCAGAAGCACCTCCGGTCTGCTTGCAACCTACGCTTCTTCTCCGCTAGCCCGATTATTGCGTTACATTCCGGTGTTCCGTGGGCTTTTTATTTGCAAAGGAAGCACTCTAAGCCGTCCACCCTGCCGTGCAATGCCGCCGCGGTAGAGCTGCGAGTCTGAGCGTTGATCGTTGACCTCTTCACAGAGCCATGCGTCAGAGAAAAAGGTCTGGGCTTACCGACGACGTCTTCCAGCTGGTGTTTTGATGTCCTTTCGCGGGTCTCCACCTCGATGCGTAGAAAGTCGAGGAGAGACCGCAGAGCCCTCAGGTGGACTTGCTGTGGGGCGGATTCCAAACTGGAGTCTGTCATTGATGCCCTTGTGGCGTTGGCATTCCCGGTCTCCGCCGCCGACATCTTCCGGTTAAAATCGAGAGTGATATCTCTCGGTAGCACTCGCAAAAGAACTGTGTAGAGCATAGCCCCCTACGCCTTTTCGCCCACCCCTAACGCTCTAAGGCAGGGGTGCAACAACTCAAAAATGACGCGGGCCAAAAATTGTTTATTGGAAACTGCGCGGGCCGCACCTAGTGTGACACGTTACACCTTTTTGCTGCAGACAGGTTTTCAATATCCGGCATCATCGCACTGGTGGCCGTCTTCAGCACATCTCGCAGTGTCATGTCCGTCCTAGAAGATCGAAGACGGTTCTTGTTGAGGGTCATCAGTGAGATCGTCTGCTCACAGACATACGTGCTCCCAAAAAGTGATGCAAGCTTCAATGCGTGGTCCACAAGGTTTCCGTACTTGCTCCTGTCAAGGCTTCTGTAGAAGTCAAGCAGCTGAGACTCACGATGCATACTCTTCAGTTCTGGCGAGCGCTGGAGGTCGATGAGTTCTAGCTGCAGCGTCGGACCTGTGTCTTCCGGTGCGACAGAAAACGGATCGCGGAACAAATCGTAGTTACTCTTCTCACTTTCGAATGCCTTGAATCTTTGCTGGAACTCGGAGAGCAGGTACTCAACCTGTGGAGCGTACGTCGCAGCTACCGTCTTCCGATTTTCGTCGGTGGGAAAGAGCTTCTGGCAGGTTGGAAAGTGAACTATGCTTCCACCCCCAAGCTGCAATTTGAAGAGGCGCAGCTTTCCTTGGAACGCGAAGATCGCGCTCACCATGTCCGAAATGAGATGGTCTTTTCCTTGGAGAGCTATGTTAAGCGTGTTCAGATGGCTTGAAATATCGGTGAGGAATGCCAGATCCCACGACCATTGTTCTTCCTCCAGCTCTGGTATGTGTTTCCCTTCCTCTTGCAAGAAAGCGATGATGTCGGCCTTCAGCGCGACGAAGCGACTCAGAACATTCCCACGGCTTAGCCAGCGAACTTCAGTGTGATACGGGATGTCCATGTGCTCACTCTCCATTTCTTTCAGGTACTCTTGAAATTTCCTGTGCTTCAATCCCCGAGCACGTATAAAGTTGACAACCGAAGTCACGACCTTCATCCCATGGTCAAACTTCATCACTTTGGCACAGAGTGCTTCCTGGTGAGGCACACAGATGATATTGCTTCAGTTCTACACCACTGAACGCTTGAAGTAAGGCAACGGCTCCGTTTCTCTTTCCCATCATGGCTGGGGCTCCATCGGTGCAGACACCTGCGAGTTTTTCCCATGATAGCTTGAGCTTCTCGATGACGTCTTTGACCTCCTTGCTGATCTCTTCTCCCGTAGTCCGTCCGTGCATTGAGCAAAGCTCTGCCAGCTCCTGAGTCACTTCGAAGTTTTCGTTCACATCACGGATGAAAACAAGCAGCTGTGCTGTGTCTTTGATGTCTGTGCTCTCATCCAAAGCAAGAGAGTAGTAGACAAAATGACTGCAACTCCTCTCCAGCTGTTTTGATAGCCCTAGTGAAAAATGCACCAGGCCGATGAGCTGGTGTGACTTGATGTTACACCAGACTTTTCACAGATGTGATTTGTCGGACATTTTCTGGTGTTCTGGTGTGACACCAGAAATCTGGTGTGTTGGTGTGACACCAGAAATCTGGTGTTCTGATGTGACGCCAGCAATCTGGTGTTCTGGTGGGACATCAGGTTTTGTTGCAGTGTGATACCAGAGCACCTCTTTGACTGGGTGTTGCTTTGCTCACAAAAAAGGGTACAATAATAAGTTTGACAACAACACTGCTGTCATATTACTTTATTAAAAAAGCAAAAGAGCACAACAGTGAAACTTCGAAGCTTTACTGTTGTAGGGAGTTGGCCGCGATCAACTGGGGTTTGTCCGGGGCCACGTGCCCTGCGTCGAAGAACCGGACGCCCTGTCGTTCTGCGATTCTTGGCCTTTCAGCCTGCGGTTGATCTCCGTGCCTTAGTTACGCTGATCCGTTCCGTGTACCCTCTCCGCGCCAGAAATCTCCTCTTCTAAGGCATCACATTTGACAGATGGCTCGATTTCCTTGTCCAGCTCTTTCAGGGAAGCTTCCTTAAGCAGAAGAATATCAAAAGTTTCTTCGAGCTCACCGATGTCGGTTAGGATCCGTGTTCAGCAGGACGCCAATCTCGTTGATGATCTTCGTTGTGGCGGCTCGCAGGGTAATCCTCTTGCGCTTCAGGCGGTCGACGTCCTCCTCGCTCGTAGTAGGCATGATCTGGCCGTTAATTCCCGGTTTTCGGCACCGAAAACTGTAATAATTACTAGCTTTCTCTGTTGTTTTGCTACCAAACCAAGCTCGTCGGAAGTCAGGAAAGCGTACCAACACACATCTTTTCGGCTTCGACTCACAAAGAAGACTTCTTTATTTTCTCAAACTCAGACAAGAATACCGGGCGGAAAGGGAAAGAGAAACCCTCGAAGAGGCGAGCCGGCGAGCGCCCAAGCTGCTCAAGGCCACCCGGGAAAGTGCTCGGGACGAGGGGTACACTTCTTGAGCACAAAGGAGCCCGCCGCGGGGTCTCTGGCGACCACCAAGACGGGAGGAAACAAGGCGCACCCCGTCGGGGGACGGGGCGGCACACAAACTAATAGAAAACACGCTCGCGGACGGGGAGAAAATTCAACGAAAAACACAACCTTCTGGTGTCACATCAAACTGCGTGGTGTGCACACTCAAGCTGCCTGGTGGGCACATGAGCCCTTGTGGTGTGACACCAGACTCTCTTGGTGTACCCATCAGACTGATGTGCGGGTACACCAGCACTTCTGGATAGGCACATCAGACTGGTGTGCTCGGATAAGCACCAGCATTGCTGGTGGGCACACCAGATATTCTGGTGTCACACCAGGATTCTCTGATGTCACACCAGGATTGCCTGGTGTATTTTTCATTAGTGAGGTCGTCGGCAATGTCATGCACACGTCGTTATACTGTCATTCTTGATAGGCTCAGGTTTTGGAAAACCAACTTCTTGTCCGGGCACATCTTATGGACATACAGCCAGTGCCACCACAACGGAACACCCGAGCCACACGGCGTTTATGCGACACTCTACAGGCGCACATCAGAGGCCTTAGAGCAGGGGTGCACAACATACGGCCCGCGGGCCGCATGCGGCCCGCGGGCACTTTCTGTGTGGCCCGCGGCCCGCGGCCCAGCTGAGCGCAGAAACCGCTCTCCGTGTCATTCAATGCACTGCGGCCGTTGACTTGGCAGAACACATTCGAACCCGTTGACCTACTTTCCTGAGAGTCCTCTTTTCCGGGGGAAACTCCGCGTCCTCAGTTCAAATATTCCCTCTCCACTAGACCCACAAAAAACAACAATACAAAAGCCTGTACAGTCATCCAGTGCGTTGTTATGACCCCTAACAGCGTCCCTCCCCTATCCTTGTTCCAGTTCTTCTTCATCCCATTTCCTCCTCCCTCTATCCACGGAGGCTACAGCCCTCTCCCTCCTGTTGGGACATGATCAGTGACAGCTTGTTGCAGATGGAGAAAAGCTAGTCGTGTCACGCTTGGAATATGAGTGCACTTCCAAAGAAGAGAAAAATCGACCAGGAGGGCCGGAAATTCAAGCAGGAGTGGACATGGAGGTACTTTTTCATTGAGCACGCATCAAAGTGCTTATGTCTTGTGTGTCGAGAATCTCTCGCGGCTCCTAAAGAATACAACGTTCGACGCCACTACAAGACCAAACATGCCCGCGACTTCAGCGCTCTTTCGGATTCGGAGAGAAAAACAAAGTCCGAGGACTTAAAACGGAATTTGCTTGCTGAGCAAAGCATTTTTACAAAAGCAAAGAACACATCTGAAGCAGCCACGCGGGCGTCTTTTCAGATATCTCGACAGATCGCTCGTTCAGGTCGTTCGTTTACTGATGGCGACTTCATCAAGGAATGTCTTATGATTGCTTCTGAGGAGATGTGCCCGGACAAGAAGTTGGTTTTCCAAAACCTGAGCCTATCAAGAATGACAGTACAACGACGTGTGCATGACATTGCCGACGACCTATCAAAACAGCTGGAGAGGAGTTGCAGTCATTTTGTCTACTACTCTCTTGCTTTGGATGAGAGCACAGACATCAAAGACACAGCACAGCTGCTTGTTTTCATCCGTGGTGTGAACGAAAACTTCGAAGTGACTCAGGAGCTGGCAGAGCTTTGCTCAATGCACGGACGGACTACGGGAGAAGAGATCAGCAAGGAGGTCAAAGACGTCATCGAGAAGCTCAAGCTATCATGGAAAAAACTCGCAGGTGTCTGCACCGATGGAGCCCCAGCCATGATGGGAAAGAGAAACGGAGCCGTTGCCTTACTTCAAGCGTTCAGTGGTGTAGAACTGAAGCAATATCACTGTGTGCCTCACCAGGAAGCACTCTGTGCCAAAGTGATGAAGTTTGACCATGTGATGAAGGTCGTGACTTCGGTTGTCAACTTTATACGTGCTCGGGGATTGAAGCACAGGAAATTTCAAGAGTACCTGAAAGAAATGGAGAGTGAGCACATGGACATCCCGTATCACACTGAAGTTCGCTGGCTAAGCCGTGGGAATGTTCTGAGTCGCTTCGTCGCGCTGAAGGCCGACATCATCGCTTTCTTGCAAGAGGAAGGGAAATACATACCAGAGCTGGAGGAAGAACAATGGTCGTGGGATCTGGCATTCCTCACCGATATTTCAAGCCATCTGAACACGCTTAACATAGCTCTCCAAGGAAAAGACCATCTCATTTCGGACATGGTGAGCGCGATCTTCGCGTTCCAAGGAAAGCTGCGCCTCTTCAAACTGCAGCTTGGGGTGGAAGCATAGTTCACTTTCCAACCTGCCAGAAGCTCTTTCCCACCGACGAAAATCGGAAGACGGTAGCTGCGACGAACGCTCCACAGGTTGAGTACCTGCTCTCCGAGTTCCAGCAGAGATTCAAGGCATTCGAAAGTGAGAAGAGTAACTACGATTTGTTCCGCGATCCGTTTTCTGTCGCACCGGAAGACACAGGTCCGACGCTGCAGCTAGAACTCATCGACCTCCAGTGCTCGCCAGAACTGAAGAGTATGCATCGTGAGTCTCAGCTGCTTGACTTCTACAGAAGCCTTGACAGGAGCAAGTACGGAAACCTTGTGGACCACGCATTGAAGCTTGCATCACTTTTTGGGAGCACGTATGTCTGTGAGCAGACGATCTCACTGATGACCCTCAACAAGAACCGTCTTCAATCTTCTAGGACGGACATGACACTGCGAGATGTGCTGAAGATGGCCACCAGTGCGATGATGCCGGATATTGAAAACCTGTCTGCAGCAAAAAGGTGTAACGTGTCACACTAGGTGCGGCCCGCGCAGTTTCCAATAAACAATTTTTGGCCCGCGTCATTTTTGAGTTGTGCGCCCCTGTTCCATGTGGTCCTGGATAAGCGTCTCTTGCTTCCCGAACCACTGCTGCAGGAGCTGGATGGCGTCCGCGTAACACTCAGCGGTCGGCTGTAATCCTCCGATGGCGGCTGCTCCATCGCCGGTCAGCGCTGATCGCAGATAGTTGAACTTTTCTGATGGCGTGAGTTCCGGAATTTGATGAATGGCGGTACCGAATTGCTGCCAGAAGGGTTGCGAGTTCTTTAGGTGCCCGTTGAATTGGATAAGTTTTAATTTTGGGAGTTTGATTTTTGATGTCACCCAGGATCCTCCGTTCCGATCTTCGTTCGATTGTCCCCTTGCTGGGTGGCTGCCCTCCGCGCTCTTCATCTTTTGTTTGAGTTTGGTGAGGCACGTGACGATCTTGTCCGAATACTCGATCCCATGAGTGAACTCTGCTTCTGCATCTTGCCCCGTGATCAGAGGTTCGATCGCCGCGTCCACGTCGTTCAGTTGGTCGCGGGCCAGATGAATACGCTCGATTAGAACCTCGAGGTCGTTGACGCTTGGCGTAGCTAAGAGTAGTAACGCGTCGGCCTCACCAATAAGTCGTGTCACTTGCATCCGATGCGTCTTTCGTTTTATCATGAGGACGTCCATGATCGTTGATCGTTCTGTCTTGGCTTGATGAAAAGTTGCTGCAAACCACCAGGTCCCCTTCGTTCAGTCGTTCCTCCCGGGTTTCGGAACTAATGTAGGGACCTCTGGTAGTCGTCGATGGTTACATTTAAGCAAATTTTTATTTACATTATCTACAAGCTGCAAGCGATGCGATCTGACATGTCGCTCCCATGTTGATTCGTACGCACGAGCTCTCTTTCTTCTCTTTTTCACTTCGTCGTCTTCGATCTCCTCGTGCCAGGAATATGACTTACCACGAACCACTTAAACGTTTCGACAAGGTTCGCCGAGGTATGGCGGAGTGTGATCGCGCTATTGAATTATTTATTTGATGCTACTTTAAGTGAGACAAAAAGAAGTTATTGAAAAGCAAAGCAACGAAGTACTTCTCAAATAGGCTTGTTAATTAAGTTGAGAAATAGAGAAATGTGTTTGAACCGGAGTAGGGTTGTACGTTCAAGGTCATCAATCAACTGAACATAAGACAGAATAAACTTTTTCAAGGTACTTTACTTGTGTTTTATATCACGTAAAAAAGAAGAGAGAAAAAAGACGTAGTTGCATTCAGTGTGACCTTTAATCCTAATATTTCAGTAAATAGCTCGAAAAGTTTCTTAAAGCGCCGTTCACACATATGCAACCGAGTAAGACCGAGAGAGACCAGACCGGTTTTTAAGCCTCTTGTGACGTCTTAGGACGAGCTCCGCTGCAGCGCATCCGTTCCTAAGACGTCGTAAGAGGCTTAAAACCCTGTCTGGTCTCTCTCGGTCTTACTCGGTTGCATATGTGTGAACGGGCCTTAACTGAAAGTAGTGATGAAATTCAGTAGGTCATTAAGCTAAGTTATAATAAAATCCGCTTCCTCAGAAAGAAATTTTTATATAAACGAGTCACAAATCTTTCATATAAAATATAATAAAGCTTATTTGCATTTCCCAATTTCAATGCTTGAAACAACGGAATGAAGCATCTGCCTGTTTCTTTTTGTACACAAAGTCAAGAGAAGGCTGAGAACAGTTCTTTCCTTACGCGCAAGCTACGGATATTACATAGTTAATGGGTTCGCTAGTTTTGTCCATTTTCGAGTACATTTATTGTGATTGTAAGGAGGGTCGTGTTGTGTTACAACTCATTGTTTGTACATTGGCCTACATTTTAATTGCTAGAGATATAGAATCACCGCCACCCTGACAATCAATGCCCCATTCAAATATAATTTAACTGCGTTGAACTGAAATCAGTAACAATTGCACAAAGAGTTTTTAAATTTGCGTCTATACGGATGTAAAATAGTAGCCCTTCATTATTATTGAATAGTTCGACGGAATCCAGTGGTTAAAAAAGCAGATCACGTCTGAATTGTCTTGGAACTTTAAAACGGGAGGATTCTCTTAACGAAGAGTAACAGTTTTCGCAGGATGGTAGGAGACGTCCGGGATTTGGTTTCCGCTCTCTGCTTCTTAACTTTAAAACTTTTGTTTTCACGTCTGTTTCAAATTCGCTAAACTCCTTCGCAGAATTTCCCCAAGTGCAAGTAAAACGAGAAACACCGCATCACAGTATTTTTTTTCTTACTTGAAGACATAAACAAAAGCAGCACACGCTATATACAAAAAAAAATAGTTTAACATAGAGTTAGAAAAATGAAGAGCAAAATTGTTCCACCTTGCGGAAGAAAGCGGAACACGCCCGTGGGGTCATAAGGTTTTGACAGGGCACTTATACGGTCCTAGTTCTTATTTATTACACCGTGAAATGTCCTCGCAGCCGTTCCGCCCCGCCGTTGTACAGATTTTGCTTCTGGGTTAACAGTAGGGGTGCGTGCAAAATCGGGCTCGAAGAGGAGGCCTAGAAACCTCCTGGCAGCTTTCAACGCCGCCTTCCTTACTCTGTTCTGTGGTACCGGAGGAATGACTGCGGTCGATTCGCAACAACCTGGATCCCGGCGGTGATGCCGCCTCGAGTTGACCTGTAAAAAAAAAAAAAGAGTAAAATGTTTAAATGTTTAGAAAGCAAATCACTACTGCTGTTAAACTGCGTTGTAAGTTTGTGACAGCATTATTTCATTTCACTGTCTGCATTAAAAACACACACACGCACACACCGGGCATCGACAGTTGCTTAAATAGTTATTAAAATAGATTACTTTGAGCGTTTTATAAAGCAAATAGTAGATTCTTCTAAGCTTACCTGAGTGTATTTTTCCACAACGTATTCAATCCTGGATGTCTGTCTGTTTTCTTTTTGCGCGTGTTTTATATATATATATATATATTTTTTTTGTTGAAAACAACGCCTATGAGTTTGTTGAACAAGCAATAGTCTCGTTTGTTATTTTTTATCACAGCACACTTCAGATCATGGGTTGATGAAAGAAACATGAGAATATACGCTCGAAATGCGGTAAATTAATCTAAAGGCATATCACCTTAAAAAAACACTACCCCCCCCCCCCCTCTCCTCTCCGGGCCAAAAAAAAGAAAAAGAAGAAGGAAACGAAAACATTTCTTAGTAAGACTACTACATGCTTGCCAACAAAAGTTAAAGTAATAACCATTTTTTTACTTGAAAAGTGTTTCGATACACTATGTTTCTTTTAGAGCGCAGTTCTTAGGCGCCCGTTTCCGGGTTGAGCGGCGTCGCCATCACCGTCGCCGTCGCCGTCGCCGTCGGCGTAACCGCACGTTGCATTATGGGACGTTTCCTATAATGACGTCACACGTAACGCCACTCAACCCGGAAAAATGTGTTGGCTAAATTGAGCAGGAACAATAGGGAGTTTTCGTAGATCGTTTCCGCTGTCCCGCAACGCTCTCCGCAACCCGCTACGAGATCCGGGTTTCTACAGCCAAGGCCATTGGCGCGCAGGCGCGGTAGCGGCTTCTTCGTTGCGGAGGGCTTAGCGGAGGGGAGAGCGCGGTCTACGAAAACTCCCTATTTACCCGCTATATTTAGCGTGCCAGGTTGAAGGGAGAGATAGAGAGAGGGCCACCCGCGAAATTATCCAGACTTTTTATATTTAGTGTTTCGGAGAAAGAGGCCTGAGTGAGCCGTCGGTTGCCTTATGTGATAGGGAGCTGTCCTTTTTGCTACAGACAATGACTGGCATGGGTTGCGTCTAGTGACCCTATTTCGATGACACGGGCCTCGTGGAGGGTGTATGGTTTGATTATACATTGTGTTATCTGGTACTGACGTATGTGTTCTCTTTTCCTTTCCAAATTAAACCCTTCAGTGTCGAGTACAGCTGTTGTCCTGTCGTGTCTGCTCATTTTGTCGTCCTCGTTTTTTGAAGCGGTTACACCCACCATGTCAAACTTTTACCAACTCGCCCACTTCAACACCTTGTTAGCGAAAACAATTTTCCGCCAAATTTAGCGGGAAACTTTCACCCTCGCTACGTCACACGTGACGTCACGTGTGACGTCAACGTGAATGAATGTGACGTCACGTATAATTTAGCGGAACATTTTTCCCGCTAAATTTAGCGGAGAAATTGACGTCCCTCGACAATACAGTTTACCCGCAAAATGTAGCTGGGAAATTTTCGCTAAATTTCCCGCCCCATTTATCGGGTAAATATTTCCGCTAAATTTAGCCGGAAATTTAGCGAAAATTTTCCGCTAAATGGGAGGGGAGCATGAGAGGATTAGGGAGGGTATGGAGGGGGTGGAGGGGCATACCCTTTCATCAGTACCCTCCCCGAATCCTCCTCAAGAGCTGCACTCTAATTCGGCATTACAGAGAATTGTAAACGTTTTTCTCTTTTCGTTTTTTTTTTTCATTTTTCTGGACGTAATGTCGATTCACATCAAATCAATTTCAGAGAAAACAAAGTTAATTTATATCGAGTTCAGTGTGCCCTTAAACGTTCTGGCAATGTAAAATAAAATACATTCTAAAACAAATTGTAGAGCCCATCCAGTTCACGTGAAGTTGGAAAACCAGCGAAGCTGTTATTTTTACGACAACTTTGCGACAACTTTACGACAACTTTACGATAACTATACGACATCTATACGATTTACATATGATTGCAATGAAGACAGGTACACGACTTCGTTGTTTATTTTCTTTATTTAATTCTTAGTAACTAAAGCGATCATTGCTTTAACGTTACTCACGGGCAAGTTCTAAACACAATTTTTCGAGGCACACCTCGAGAACAGTTTTTTTCCGATTGAGCCCAAACATCTTTATTAGTATCGCGGAAGCGAAAGAAAAGAAGGTTAGATCGGCGCGCTTTGCACTCATCCTAGTCACAGCGCACTCTTAGCTAAGATGAGTCGGTGACCGTTGATGATAACAAGGGATCAGGACCTCACTATTCAATAATGCCAAGGAATGCTGACTCACGCGAGTTGCCGCCTCATTTTATTCATACTTGCCGCGACCAATCGAAACGAAGGAGCGCCGTTTAAACGGTAGTTTTTGGTTAACATCCATGAACGCATTATTTTCCAAACCATACAACATAACAACTTCGCTGTAAAACAAAAACAAAAAAGAACAACAACAGCAACAGAGGTTGGGAAAAATTAAACAACGGACGGTGTATGTATTGGCCGTTCATCTATTTTTCCCAGTCTCGTTTTTCTTTTCTTTTTTCACTATGGAGTTAATTCACCAACTCGCCTGCCTATTTTCCTTACATCGTGAAATGAGGGTTGCCTGCGCCAGTGGCTCCCAGGTAATGGCGCTATCAGGGCGGTGTTCGCCGAGCTAAGTCAATCCTCCCGAGGACGTTCTCCCGTGGGAGTTCCTGTCGCCCGGTTTCCATCTCCGCGCTGTTCTTATCTACTTGTATTTGCTTTGTTCTGGCTAGAAACCTCAATCAACAAAAAAAAATAACAAGGAGTCACCGGGATGCTCTTCTTTTGCAAGCTCAGAAGACATACGGTGGACTGGTGGACTAGAATAGCCTAAGTTAAACGACGCATTTACGTGCTCACTTAAGCTGAGATGACTGAGAACATGAGTCCTTTCTTCGCGATCCTGGCCAATTAAACCTGAATGGCAAAGCGGCCTGCGCCCCCACCCCCGGCAACATCATCGCTAGTGGATTCACGACGCACCACCGGCTTGCGTTAGCATCGCCGTCAGCGCTTCTCCCAGCTTCTCGCAACGAACGCAACGTATAGACCTCTCCAGCGGCAGTCTCGAACATAGCGATTTACAGCACGCGTCTCTGGTATGAATGGATATGGATATGGATATGGGTATGGTGGCCTAACCCTTTGTATCGGGCGATCACAGTTTTAACAAAACTGTATCTAGCCAAAAAAACTATGTTTGATTGCCATTGCCCTTTACCCTCCTCACAGTTTTCCTCCACCAGTCCTTCAATCTTCGCTTAATAATTTGAACCACCCCGAGGACGCCGACATCTTCCCGCTGGCCGCGCTCGCCACCATGGTCTCGACTTCCCACTTCATCGATGCACATCGTCTGCGTCGTCTGCTCCTGCCCTGTCGATGGTGTCGGTGGTGTCGGTCCCAACCTCTTCAGCCCCAGTGCAACCACATAATCCACCAGATCTGGTGGCATTGGCGGCCTCAGCTCTCGGCGCTCCCTTATGACATGTTCGGCTGTCTCCTCCTGCTGGCCGCCTAGCTGGCATGTACCGTCCATCCCCGGCGTGTACTTGGACCTCAGGTGGCGTGTCCTCAACACTCCACTTCGTGCCTCGCACAGCAGCCCACTGCCCCTCGAGTTGTCGACGAATTCCTTGCGCACAATGCTCTTCTTCTCCGCACCGTAGACGGCGAGGGACGGCCGCGCGCCTACCGCGGCGACCCATCTGGTCGTTTCTGTCTCCTTCACGCGTTCCCGAACCCGTTAAGCCGTCCCCGGAGATTCGACCTCGTACAGCAGCACCCGTGGCACGTCATATCACTCCGTCAGCTTGTTCACTTTCTTTACTCACCGTGTGTTGATGCTTCGAAGGTGGATGTACTTGAACACCTGGCGAGCCCATCGTTGTTCTGGCAAAGTGAAAAGACGCCGCTCGAAAATCAGTTTGCTGCTGGCCTCACGGGCTTCAAAGCAGGACCAGCCCATGTAGCCCTGGACGTACTCACTGGTGGTGTTTCGGTGTGTTCCCAGCGCCAGGCGACCCACCTCTCGCTGCCTCACTTCCAGATGTTCTCGTGTACGTGCCGACAGGCACAGTACGGCATTGGCGAAGGTCAAACCCGGCACCGCCACCATTTTTCAGAGTGCCCGCACCGTCTCGTACCTGCTGAAACTCCACATTCCCCTGCATCCCAGGTAGCCCTTGCGTTTGTTCGCCGTGGTCCGCAACTCGGCTTCATGTTGTTCGAGGTACTTTTGTCCCGACTGCAGCGTCACTCCCAGGTACTTATATTCGGTCCACCACTCTATCTCTTGGCCCTGAATGTTCACCTTCTGTGACAGCTGCGTAGGGGCATCCTCTGTTTCCTGGGTTTCCCGTTGCTCCACCCCTGCCCCAAGGACTCCAGACTTGCTGGGGATGAACGTTAGCCCCAGGGTGGTTCCCTCTTCTCCACAGGTGTCCAGTAATTTCTGAAGCTCCTCTAAGGACCCTGCCATAAGCACCACGTCATCCGCATAAATCAAGGCAGGGATCCTGTGATCTACTTGCCTCCCTCTTCACCATAGCACATCCTGAAACCCAAGCGACTGTCCTCCAGTGCTCTCTCCAGTCTTGCAATGTACAACATGAACAGAAGTGGTGAAAGCGGGCACCCTGTCTCAGTCCTCTTGTGGCCTTTATGGGCTCGGTGAATTCTGCCCCCCACTGAACCACAACACTGTTGTCTCTGTATATCTTTTGGAGCAGGTCCCTCCATTCCACCGGCATTCCCAACTCCTCCAATACCTTCCAAAGCAGCGAATTGTTTTGAGAGCGTACGTCAGAGTTGCCCGACTGTGCTGGGCTGCGGATTTTCTCGTCAGTGGGCTGTGGCAGCCTGCGTAGACGCAATACCGGACGTTGGGGGCTGCTAATTTGCCGCGTTTAATTTGTTCTTTTGTGTTCTATTGCGAATAGAATTTCTCGAGGTTTTTACGAAAGCTTATACTATTTTTGGAAGCAAAAGCAAACAAAGCTTTTTCTTTGTGAGTTTGTACGCGACAGAACAAATGCCATTGGAATGTTTATTTCATTTTATGTTGATTTTTTACTAAGCCATACACTCAGCTGTATCAATCTACAAAGGCCTTAACTGTCAAAAATATTTGACCACATAGTATAGCCGAAATGCATGAGTATTTCCGCTCACAACATGAAATTCAACGCGTTATCCGAAAAAGATTAATTTGAGAAAGGTCTCAAATAACACAGCATGTCAGAGACCTGCTTTTGTACACAACACCAAAGCAAATGAACGAACGTGTCTATTCCGTCCCCATACCCCGTACCCTATCAGCTATTTTTAGCGAAGAACGGGAACATAGCCGGAAAGAATTTTCGGAGATTATCTCGACGGAAATTATCCTCGAAGAATGTCGAACGGCCCGCGTCGCGAGCCGCCTGACATTCGCTCTCTTCCTTCGTTTCCCGCGAAGGCCGAGCAGGCTACGAGCTGTGGTATTCCCTGGTCCTCAGAGTAGAAGATAACACAGAAAGGGTAAGCATCCTAAACAGACAAATAAAGTAACAACTTTCAAGAAAAGCCGGTGCACCCCGAATGCACAATGTAGGTGGGGTGTCGCGTTGACCGGGTTTCCACAGCTCAGGCAGGTGGGAGAATTTTCTGGCTGCTAGATGTCGTCCGAGTCGCAAAATGGCGGTGGCCAGGGAACCATTTTTGCCAAGGTTCATAGCACGCAAGGACGACGCCAAGATGGACACCTCTGCCGCTTTGCGGTGACCCTCGTCAAGCTCCAGCATGTTTGCCGCGTGGGGCGGGCTGATGATCCACCAGTGATGACGTCATGTGCTGGCTTTGTCTTCTTGGTGGTATAGTCCTGAAGCCACGCGTCTGCCCGACTTTGTTAGATGGCGCCATGGTATAGTGACCGTCTCTTCCAAACCAGGTGTAACTAAAGTCCCTTGATACTCTTTTTAGAGGGGACGACAACCAATACAAATGACAAAGCACATTCCGCTGGAACAAAATGGTGGCGTTCAGTTCAAACCTCTGCTGTGCTCCGCCATTCGCTTCCTAACACCTGCACCGTCACGCAGTCGGCGCTTCAAAGGATGTCGCTACTTGTAGGAAGCTCTTATCTAGGGACTTTAGGTATGACGAGACATACCTAACCTCCTTGCCGCGCATGGGAGAGGTGCCGAGCCTGTTTCCGTTAAAATTATAAGGGAGGAAGAATTGACGCTGTCACAAAACTGGTTATGAAGGGAATTCGGTCCACGAGGACACCAAGCTAAATAAACAAATAAGGAAGAAAGAAACACAGAGAGAAAGAGAAATAAGAAAACCAAAAAGAGAAAGAACAAATTGAAATGTTTAAGTGTCATCCCTGATTCTGCACCCTTCACTGACTGCACAGTTCAGAGAAGGTCGATCCAGAGGGTGGTCTGTATCTGAGCTCAGAAACGTGATGTCAGATGTTCCTACGTACGATCTCGTTGCCACAGAAAAGAGCAAGATCTAAAGCGAAGGAGGTAATGAGGCTGTGTCCAGTGAGTGGTCCTATACTCCATTTCGGTATTCGATTTCGGCATTTACATGGACCTCCACCTACAAAACGGCAAGCATACCTGCGGTACCGATTGGCTCTTACAGGACGAGATGGAGCTCGAAGGTTTTCGAGGCCTTCGACCAGATCTCTTTTAACTGCCTAATCTCACACGTTCCTTTTAATTTTGGTTTAAGGAACACCTTTGATATCATCAATAAGAGCTTGGGTTTGAAAGCGGTTTAAAGTTATAACCTTTTGCAAGGTTTCTTTTCCCCTTGTTCTTGCCTTTCTTTCCATATTCATTGGCAGCCGGCAGGCTCATACATAAAAACTTACATAGTTAAAGCAGTACGTGGTGTGTGTATTGTACACTGTGCGACACCTTTACTACGAACACGGCATCGGCACTTTTTTTTAAAGATTACTTGAAGATAGTAATCGCGGGCACACAGTTTTAGAGTTGATGTCCGGAAATCAGGTCTTCCCACCACAGTAATAGCAGAGTCCTTCGCTACGCTACTGGTGCAGGGCAAAACACTCCCAATAGGAGCGCCACTGTGGGGACTTTGGTTTGACTGCCAGTCCAAATTCAAAATTACAAGCCTATATCGAAAGTATCCGTTCCTTGGCTAGTATGTATTCTGAGTTTAACTAAATACTAATCCAAAAACTTCCGGGTGTTTTTTTTTTACGTCTTCTTTGCATTTTTGTTTTACAGCATTACGAAGGGGCGAACCGTGCAGGGGCTCCAAGTTGGACGCTCGGCGAGAAAGTCGGCGAGATCGTTGACCACCGCGATTGGCTGGCGCCGTGTAATTCACCTTGGCATTGGTCAATCGCCGCGCGGCGTTGGCCAATCGCGGCGGTCGGCGGCCTCACCGGATTTCTCGCCGATTTCCTTAGAGCCCCAAGTAAGGACAGCGGACGAATTTTTCCGCGCACAGTTGAGAGCGAAATTACGAACGATCGAGGAGGACTGGCCGTCCACAACGCGGAAACGTAGAGCTCGAAAAGTGGGCGAGGAAGGATGATGATGATTGCGCGTGCGTGACAGGAATCAAGCATGTCGCGCTCGGGCGCGGTGGTGCTGGACGGTCGTCGGAGCGTGTCCGCACCGGGGAGAGCACGGGAACTTAAATAAATTACGCGATGCAACCGATTTCGGGACACGCAGTGAAACCCTATATAGGAAACTAGGCTAAGCAGCATTGGTGGATAGTGCAGGGCATTATGCGGCCCATAGGTGGGTTACACTTTCATGCATGGATACCGCTATATTTTCACATTGGAGAAAGCTAAGGATGTCGCAGCAGTGTGAGGCATTGGACAACGTACGCGGCTCTATTCAATCTGCTAGAGGAACCATTCCCACCACTCATCGGGTGGTTGTGAGACTAGCTGCTATCAACATTTGACTATCAGGAGCAGAGCTGAGCAGACTGTTGTCAATAATTGCAAAGTTAAGTAGTCGAATGATGATTTTCGCTAACGTCGCAAACGGTTATCTCTTGTTGCAGGCGGTTTCTCTCGCGTTCGACATAACACTCGTATAAAGTGTGAGGCTGCACGCAATCGCGACTTCGTAGGCTTTCTTCATGACTGAAAATCCACTTCGTTGTAATTCTTTGATATACTTCACTATATTCCAAAACGTTTTTCTCCCTCAACCAGACTTGTGCTCGTTACTTGAAAAATGTAATGGATTACGATTACAACTTGCCGAACTTCAAATGTAATGGATTACCGTTACAAATTACTTTCACTGAAAAGTAACGGATTACTTTACTCGTTACGTTACAAATTACTTTCACGTTACTTTTTCCGCACGATTAGACAGAAAACAATAGAACCAATTTTGATATTTTTCTAAAATGTTCTGCAACAGAACTTTTCATTTCTCATACGGCCGTATATTGTACAGTCTAAGAAATAGGGGTGTACACTTGTACCATATGTAACTCTCCAAAACTACATTTCGTCGTTCTGTCCACTGACGTCGAGCTGGCGATACCAACTTTTACAAACGGCTTGATAGCTGTTGGATATAACGTACTAAATAGCTAAAGTGCGTATCAAAAACAAAACAAAAATTACTGAGGTTTTGCAGCCGGGCCGAAAAAAACCTTGATTGTCTTAATGTAGCCTTTAACTAGTACATTAGCTATTTTAATAAGTTGTATCGGTCGACTATCAAGCCGCTCGTAAAAATTGGTATCGCCAGATCTACGTTAGTGGACAGAACGACGAAATGTAGTTTTGGGGAGCTACATATGGGACAAGGGAAGTACCCGTGTACACCCCTTTTTCTTAGAGTGTAGTCCTTGTAAATATAAAATATTGTATTTAAGAGAAAGAGTGTAGGTGCCCTCCATTTATCTGTAAGCTGACAAGGCGCCGAAAGCAGAAGCCACACCTGCCATCCCGCTAGCTTACGGCCTCCAGAAATGATCCCTGGAATTGTGCAGACAAAGCTAGTAGTGCACATGCTCAGTAGCAGCGTCTACCTCCGCTACGAGATTCGGAGCTAAAGAAGCGATCTACAAAAGCTCCCTTTGACTCGGGTGTTTCGCCTGTTATTCACAAGAAAAGAAAAACTTGGTTCTAACCTTACAATGTATAGCCAATGCAGAATGCAGGTGTCCCAGCTTACCTTGATGTGTTTCCGTAGATTATAGTTAGTTGTTCTTGCTGACGACAATGTATGTTCTTTTGGCCAGCAAAGTATGCACTGAAACTCTAGGTTTCCGTTCTCCTTAATGCCCTGAATTTTTAACATCTCATTAAGAGATGGCCATGGAGTCGATGAACATTCCATGACCGAAAACTCGACCAGTCAGAGAAAAGGTAGTGGTTACGGGTTATCGATCGTTCATCTGTTCTCACTTTCATGCCAATATTCGTGAAGGCCAGGGAGGGGTGGGCATAGAGCGCGAGAGTAGCGATGGCCATCGGTCTCACAAAACAATAGAGGATCACACCGGTTTTACGCGTCCTCTCTCTCTCCCTGTCAGCACTCCTTAGATGGCTTACCCTCCCCCCCTCTTTTATGTTGACAGTTCACTGTAAAATGAGGAGTGGACTCGACCATCATGCCCAGACAAGTATACCAAAAAAGTATAGCCCGTTCCCTCGAAGACGACACTCCTAGCCTCGCGCCGGGCCATTTTCAGCCGTGCCTCAAAAGCGTGCTAGAATACGGTAGCGCACATCAAAGGCAAATATAATTCGACCCATCGCGCGAAACTACATCGTCTGTTACGCGAGTTGTGAACCCGCGAATCAAGGGTGTATGGACTCGCGTTTGATGTCTGCGCAGGTGACGGGAGACGTCGAAGAAGTTGGAGAGGGTGAAATGGTGTAAAAGACAAAAACAACAAAAACAAATAAACACGAAGAGCTTTTTTCCTTCCCGGGAGAACAAGAAAAACACGATGGAAGGCGACGCAGAGCCTACTCGGCGTTGTCTTACTTGATCTTTGTCTTTCGTATACTTGTACATGCCTTGCCCGTTTTTCTAGTGGTTCTAGTGACCGGTCATACAAAAAATCGTGTTTTCTTTTCGGCTATTTTCTCCTTCCTGTTGTTTTCTATTTTGTTGAACTTGCTCTTTAGGCTGTGAATGTCTGCTTGTATTTCTCCAGTTACTGCATTCTGCTCATTTAAAAAAATAACGAGTAATTAAAGTAATCTGTTACCAATATTTTGAAACGAAATTCCATTACAAATTACTTCCAAAAAAGTAACGTGGCAATCACAAAGTTACTTGAAAAAGTAACGGATTACAAGTAATCCAATACTTGTAACGGATCACTTCCCAAGTCTGCTCTCAACAACCCCCCATAAATTAGCAGTATCCTATATTCTAAAAGAGTATGGTACTTCAACTGCATTATAGTTGTGCAATCAAGCACGCGTACCGTTGCAATCTCATTATTCTGTCAATGGACTTCTGCGGAATTCGAATATTCAGTTACCGGGGCTGAAATTCCGACCAAAGTAACCGTAGTCTGACGCCAGTGGTACCTGACATTGAAGAACATACTATGAGTAAACCTGATATTTATTTGTACAGTCAAGAGAATTCAACCATCCTATAGTAAGACAAATTATGTTTAGGATACATATATATTTGGGTTGTTCCCAGTTTCCTTACAAATTTATCGAAGTGTTTGTGGCACGCGAGACCTCGCATGTGAAGAGCCTATACCACTCTACAAAGTTTAGATACACATACAATGTCAATTACCTGGGTATCTGAGCAATTAGTTCGGCAAGTAATTAAAGGACGAGGCCTCAGTCATTTCCAATTCCTTTACAAGTTCACGGTGGCCCTACTTAAGTGATTGAAAGTTGATGCCCTCCTGTTTGCTGAAAAGTGTAATGTGAACGGCGATCTAATGTTCGCGTAAACATCCCCGTAGTGCATTAATGTGCACCCTGGTGCCCCTTCTTAAAGTTCCACAAGTGCATTTACTTAGTAACAGGACGTCAAAATCTCAAAGCGACGTTTAACTACGACTAGCATTAGGCATCAGGCACACCATGTGTATATTTGAAAGGTAAAGGCGACATTTTCTTTTGATAGGTTTTAGGAAGCCATGTTGAATATGGGAGCAGCGTGAGTTTAGAGTGTTTGTTTTGTTTGAAGCCTGGACGATAGCTGTTGTTTTTAAGCGGATGTTAACGTTAATTTGATTAACTAATTTTTTTACACGAATAAATCACAATTGAATCGAAGATGCTTGCCGCGCTCGATCGTCTTTTGGCCATAATGATGTTCTCGCTCGTTTTTTTTTTTTTAACCCGTCTGTTTTATATTTTGTTTTCTTCTTCATCCTTCTTTTTTTGTTTTATGAATCTAATGAATTGTAACAACAGCAAAACGGTGGTTGCAGTAGCTAGATAAACCATTTTTGGTTCCCTTTTTCCCGTATGTGCACTGTATAGAGACAGCCTCTCTAAGGACAAGCGATCTTAGCGCGAATTCGAGCACATAATCAGAACAGCTGAGGATTACTAGAGAAAAGCGTATAAAACCTGGCAGTTCGAAGATCTAGATGTCAGTGCACGCATCAATGGAAACGTAAGGCAACGTAAGCAAAACCAGAATAAATTAATAGAGCGAAGCATCTGCTTCTTACAATTGGCCACGCGTGTATTTATCGAAGGTGCCTAACCTTCGAACACGAACGAAGAAAAAAGATTCTGAAGGAGGAGCATCTTTTCGTACATGTCTTTTTCACCGGCACGGCACCCCTGCAGGACGAAACATGGGAAGAGCTCTATCCACTAAGAAACTTTGCCATCCTTTTCTCTAACTCTAGTTTAGCTCAGAGTCTAGCTCCCTGCATCCCGTACTCGAGTGCAGTTGGTTCATAACACCGAGGGTCATTTCGAAATGTGTTCTGTTCGCGCGTTTATGCGTGCTGGACTAGTGAAAGGAGGTGTGATGACGGGGCCAACGAAACGGGCCCGTAATTTCGCCTATACTCCGTTTCGTGCAAAGCCCGGCCTCAGGCAACGCAACTATCCGATGGCACCAATCAAGCAGCCTCTAAAGTGCATCGTCACGATGCTCGTCGCCTTTCTGGTTTTGCTGCCGTAATCCTGCGTCTTTTTTAGTTTCTTTTCTTTTTCAGGAAGGGCGAAAGTACGTTTGTATTTCGAAGTGCACTTGTGTCGCTTCTGTCAACTCACAAACCACGCCCTCTTCGTAGGCAAAAAGGCGGAACATCTACATCATTGTGCAAAGCAAGCGTCATTACACTCCCTCTTCCTGACCAGTCTAAGCTTGGAGGTGAGAATATTTCCGGTTCTCGAAGGAACAATATCGCACTATAGTCGCATTCACTTTAAAAACCGTAATAAAAAAAGTCCGGACTTTTTGCAGAACGATATTCATTTCATCACTCACGTATTGAATTAAGGTATATGTAGGTACATCTTAGATTAGATTTATGTTACTTTATCAAGATGAACCTGTTCCAAACACCAAAATTGTCGTTTCGTCCTTCTACAACCAAATCTTGTCAAAACTACTTCGTGCAGCGCAGGAATAATGAGCAAAACTTTATTTTTCTTGATGTTACAGAGAGTGTAGCTGATAAATTTAGACATTTAGAACCAGACACTCAAGATATAAAGTCACTGTCAATTCTCGAATACCGAGTTAGGCCGAAATCATAAAATATTCGGTATGGTTGCGACAGTCATACCCAGCAAGGGATTAAGTGTACCCGGCGCTGCGGGCGTTGTCGCGGACTCAAGAAGCGAGAAGACAGGTGACGCGGAAGCGTGGTCTGAACAAACATTACAACTTGTCTCGCTCATTCTGCTAAACCTGGGGAACACAAAATGTGTCTTGCGTGCATTTTGGATGCGTCGCGGTTACTTATGCTTCCTTACGGGGAGCTTTATATGGTTTTGGATGGGTTTGGCACGCACGACACATAATCACCGGGTTTATGAGAAGGATCGAGCCAAGTATCGTTTATTCAGGTGTCGAGTGTGTGAGAAATGTACTTTAATAATAGGTTTTCCTTTCCCCTGCAGATACTGTACACAAATACTAAGAAATACATCATACTCCGCGAAAATGTAATGGTCTTGGTGCCTGCAAGATTTGCGTAGTTGGAACGGCTGGACGCGCGGAGAAATGGGGTTTTCCCTCGTTGAATTGGGAGGGGTGGCTGCCACCATCTATTGTCGTGAAGACCCGTCGAGACAGCGGAAACAGCCGTCTTTGCTCTCTTTGCGAAACTGGTATGTCGGTGCGTCGGCGACCGGCCTTTCTCTCGGTGCAGCACAATAGTTCCGCAGCGTGGACAACTCAATGAGCGTGCGTTCTCTCGGACGATGGGTTCCCAAACCGCACGGGGAGGATTCAACCATACCGGAAATACGCAGCGCCTCCAATCGTCTCTTCGACGAACTACAGAAATCTGATGGATGGCGTGTTAATGAGTACCCATGACTTAGAAGAATCGCTTCGTGACAGTTTAGTATTTGGATATTTCAGAACGCAATGAAAGCAAGATGATGGTGGAACCTAGGTTACGCATCAGCTTTGCGATGAGTTCGCTCTGTTTTTTTTTCTTTTGTTCTTTCAACTTTTAGTAGTAAGATACAAGGAACTGCGCCGCTTCCGGTATGAACGGATGGTACTATCCGGCCAGATCGTAGACCGGAACGCCCCACAATTCCCCTCGCCATTTGGTGCAATGTGGGGTCGACGAAGGCCCTCTGGGATTTGGTAGAAATATCTTTCGGCGGCTACATTAGCTATCTATGTAAACTCCTTGTAAAGTGTTTGGGTTCTGTATATTCTCGGCATGCGTGTGGCCTTCAGTCCTTGGAGCTCTAAGACAAAAAAACAAATTATGTGCTTTGGCACTGTGCATGACGTTTCACCGAGCGCATGCCACAGCTCAGACCGTTTTCTATTATTTATATATATATTTTTTTTCCGGGGACGTGGGGAGGAGGCAGTACTTAAACATATTATCGGCCCTGTAATTTTTTTTCTTTATTTGTGTCTGCGGATACATGTTCCGCAGAGGGGCCCAAGGCTAAAGGCACGAATGCCTGACAAGGCCTTAACCCCCTCTTGGCATGCAGCAAGCATCAACATACATATACACTACATCACATACATATAATACATCATACACATATAATAAATCATACACATATAATACATCGTACACAATAATACATGATACTTATTAAGTACATATACATCACATTCATATAAGCTCAATAGCCGAATCTTAACACTGTCAAATATACAGTTTCCTAGCCTGGACATACCAAAACAGATAAGCCCCAGATACATATACGCGGCATGATCCAAACGTTTAGACCACAACAGTTCCACACAACTCCAAACGAGATATAACCTGACAAAACTATGTCGAAAAACATGAAGGCACAAAAGAAAGAATCCCAAAATACAAACAACACTTTTACACAATAACCTTGTATAAACCGAAAAGACCTACCAAAAGACGAAGAAACGAGAAAGGCAAGATCATTGCTAACAAAATATGACCGCAGTCTCAAGAAAGACGAGCAGTATCTAACAAAATGTGAGAGCACTGCACAGTAAATTTGTTTTACACTCTCTTTTAAATTGAGATATATATCTTTTAAATTGGGATATAGATAATTTGATTAGCTCTCCCAACTGCATTGCGGGAGAGCAGACCTTCAGAATTGTTAGAGTGTCGATTGCGACAGGCCCCTTATGGTAGGTGAAGTAACCGCCAGGGAGGAGGTTTGTCGCACCCGCTAATCTATGTAATGACTGCTTTGCTGAGGCGTGATGTCATACGGCAGCTACACTGTCAGTTGGTGGGTTATGGTTAGGGTCCCGTGCTTTCGGTAAATTCGGATAAACCCAGAAAATTAGCACCCGAGTCGGTTTTATAAAAATCAGAGAAAACCGATAAACCCCGAATTCAAGCGGTCTTTGAAGGCGAAAAACTCGAGCTTCACGGGAAGAAATTTTTATGTACAGCTTTATTTCCAGTTCACTCGGAACAAATGTAGCACACCCATGAACCGCCCTCGAAGCAGCTATTTTTCTGGGAACCGCACGTATTATTTCGTTTTCTCTAATGTCGGTGCGAGGACGTTTTCCCAGTATTCGGCACATGTGCATTTTCCTTGGAGGTTGGGAAATTCCGTGTCCGTGCACTATTTACTTCTACATAAAAACCGATAATCTTAGATTTTTCGTCGGATACCAAACATTGATACCGAAAAGCACCGTTAACGTGGGTAAAATAAACCCTCCCCCCCAAAACACCCACAAATTTGAGGAAAATAAACGCCGAAAACACGGAATCATAGTTATGATCTGCCCCGTGGTGTTGTGAGCTCACGTTGGGGGCTATACGGTTCGTCATTTCGGAGCCAGCTGCGCGCGCCGACAGTCGCGCGTTCACGCAGGCTCCCGTGAGTCAAACTTGGTTCTGCTGATTGCACTCCCTTTTACCTCCTCTCGTGACACCGAGCAGAGACGCCGGGTTGCAGATACGCACGGTCAGGGGTTCAATCATAGCCTCCTCTATACTGACAAAGCCTGGCAGATCGCGCAGAAACTGGGAAAGAACCCCGTTTCTCGCGCGTCCAGCCGTTCCAACTACGCAAATATTGTAGGCACCAAGACCGTTACATTTTCGCGGAGTACGAGTACGGCAAGGCGGCAGAGACAACGGATGGGAGGAAAGCCACGTGACAGGCGCTCCGCTGCGGCAAGACGCCGAAACACACTTCTCCCGAACGATGGAATATCCGCTCGTGCTCCTCGCGCTACCGCTTCTTTCTCGTCGGGTTTAAAAACCATGTTTCGGGTTCTGCTGCAGCAAAAGCTGCGCGCTGACGACCAGGTTCCCCGATAAATGCTCTGTGCTACTAGATCCTCGCGCTCCAAATATGCGACCGGGCACTCTATGGCCCCGTCGTCGAAATACCAGGCTTGAGGAGTATAGAGGAGGCTATGGTTCAATAGACCTCTCGCTAAATTACCCAAGCATCAAGGAGCATGCTGCGAGTATAGATACACGCGCTGCATGTGCTGGCTTCTGGAGTAGTAACCATTCTAAAGCAAAAACCTAAAACAAATTTCATCTTCCACGTGCGTTCGTCAGCGCCTTATTTTGGGTATTTACTTCGAATCTTTTATACGGGGAAGGCGAGCTCGTTTCGCAAGTAATTTAGCGATAGGGCTATTCCCACTTAACCGCTTAGTAAATTTCCCCTGTTACAATTAATAACGCTTAATTATGAGTACGTAAAAATATATACATATTTTAAAGCTTAATAATGAGTATAATAATTATGAGTAGATTAATTATAAGTAGATTCTTTATTAGTAGATAATTAAGCGTAATTATTTTATAATAAATTACGCTTAATTATGAGTACGTATGGCGTATTATGATTAAGAATGCCTTTTGTTGGGATATTTGTGCATTACCTCGTATGGGCTGTGTATGCCTTTTGTTAACTTACCCTGTGCGTAACATTTTGTTTTTGTCACTTTCTATTGTAACGTGTTTCGCATGAAATCCAGCCAATAACCATAATATGCGTTAAAAGCCACGACGCAGCAGGAGTCGTAGGTAAAATAATCTTGCCAGCTAGACAAACTGCCAAAACGACCGCTTTCAGAACCCTCCTAAAAAAAGAAGAAAAAATGATATATAGATATTACGACGAAGATTATTTTTGACGAGGAAGCTTTCCTGCTGCAGTCACTGCAGCAAAAAACCATTTCTTGCTTTAATATTGTTCTAGTTAAAACATAAGCTCTACGCGCATTAAAAATAGAGGTTCTAGCGCGCCTCAATAATCTTACAGGTGCTAAAGACACACGGTTCGGCGCTGAAATGCACTAAATTTTCCTCGCTCAAACCAAATAAGGTCAACAAGAAAGGCCGCTCAAGGCTTACTCTGCAAAACTGTACTGCGGTAAAGTAGGTCAAGACGCACGCATAAAACAACGTTTTTTTTTAATCTTTAGGACGTTTTTTATAAATGAATAATAGTTCATTTACTTTCTTTCATATCCACTTCCAAGAAATGTTGAATACGAACGATGAGAGTTGAAGTGCCATAAAAACTGTTCTGTCGATTGTTGTCGAGTAAAGCGATAAAATGTGCACTCCCCCATTGAGTCGAAGAAGGAACCACAGTAAAACAGAAATAGCGAGCGAAAGATTATTTGATATATTCCATTCGCAAGGTTCATTTTCTTTCTCTACCTTTTTGCTCTAGTTCTGTGTATCAGTATTTGAACTTTTATTCTCGCGTACCATCAACTCCTTGTCGTGCCCTCAGGATCCCGGAAAACAAAACACAAAACGCAGACCTCCGACACACATAACGGAACAGGATCGATGAAATTCCCGATAGGACGCACTCCGGGGAAACAAGCACGAGGACGGCAAGTAAGTGGGGAACGTCTTCAGGTTTCCTTTTATCTTAACATCGGGTCAAAAAGAATGGGCACTCCACTCTTTCTCCAGCGGAGACTATTAACTTCACTCTGCTCTGAGAGAACTGAAGTTGCACGATAGATACGAGCGTCGTTCTTTGCTTTGAGTCAAAAGGGAATTCCGGACCCCGATCCACCTGAGTGAAGACGCCTCTGAAGCGTAAGAACCATGTGAACATCCTCTACATCGATTTTAATTTTGATATGAACAAGTGTCGCGCCAACTTCGAAACAAAACACTTTCTGAGCCCTTCTGAAACGACCTGCATCCGCGATTGAAGTTCAGGCATATCGAGAGACAAATGTGAGGTCCTTAGTGTAGATTCCACGATTCACATTTTTTTAGGTTCTCACGAGCAGGAACGCGAAAGGCCTACTGTTTGTTGGGGAACAATTATGTGAATGTATGGAAAGGCAGCGGTGACGTGTCGCCTTGTTTTGTTAAAGCTCGATTCGAGCGCGTATATTAAAAGGAATGACACGAAAACACTGGAAATGGAGAGTAGGTATTTTGTTTAACCAGTTCGTGTTTTCCTTTTGCCGCTATATTGGTTCTAAAACTTTTAGTATACTTGCAGACATGTTTGTAATATTAAATTTTTCACAGAGCACTGAACAGAAATGGGATAAAAACCCCTACACGTAAAACGCAAGGTACACATCCCGACACTGTTAATGCGAACACGACATCGGCGCATTTTTCGCATTTTACTTCTAAACAGTATTTAGAGAGCACGAAATTTCATCGCTTGCAATATAAAACTAAATGAGCTCTTCCCGTAGCAATGATAACTTGGATGACATCCCTTGGTTTCATAGAGAAAAACTGGAAAAACCGGCGATCGCTTGTTCGCGTTAACAGTGTCGCGCTCTGTACCAACAATTTATTACACACTAATAAAAAAGTAGTCAGTTGAACATTATAACATCATAATCTAAAGGCCCGTTCACACACTTGCAACCGAGTATGACCGAGTGAGACAAGACCGGTTTTAAGCCACTTGCGACGGCGTAGAACCAGATGCGCTGCTGCCGAGCATGTCTTAAGCCGTCGCAAGAGGCTTAAAAACCGGTATCGTCTCAGCCGGTGCTACTCGGTTGCAAGTGTGTGAACGAACCTTAAACCTTGAAACACGGAGGATATTAAAATAATAAATAACACAAAACAAAATCTCAAACGGTTTATTCGTAAGGGAACATAAATATATAGCCGTCCACCCGGACAGGTCCGTTCACAGACTTGCGTTTGACTCCGAGCGACTGAGACAAGACCGGTTTTAGGCCTCTTAGGACGGCTAACAACCGGATACGCAGCAATGCAGCCGGTCGCAAGCCGTCCCAAAGGGCTTAAAAAACGGCCTTGTCTATGTCAGTCGGAGTCAAGCGCAAGTGTGTGAACGGGTCTTAAGAGGAAAAATAAAAGATATGTCGCCGCTAACATTTGACGGAACAGAGCCAGACGAATTGACCTCCAACCTCCAACAGCAGACACCCGCCGCCTAAAGGTCCATATCACATGAACAAATTACGTTTTAGCGAACAAAGATCTTTGAACGAATCGACGTTTTAGCGAATAACGGGGACGCGTGTTTTTCCACCACCGGCGCTACGTCCACACCGCTTCGCGGCGAGTTTGCGGTGGCTAATTACTAAAATGTAAACCCACTTAGCCCACCCGTAAGCGCCGCTTCATTACGGCCAACTATTCGCTAAAGTGTCATTCAGTGAAACGTGGGCGTTCGCTAAAACGTCATTCGATCAAGGGAGTGCCTCCCGCAGCCTAGTGAAGCAATGTGAACCGACCGAAATACAGCAATCCCCCTATCTACCCCTCGTGGACCACCCATATTCCTTGACACCACCAACAACACAAAAGCAAGAACAAAGAAGCTCACGACAAAAGAATAGACTTTTAAAGGGGGACCTGCAGAAATATTGTTCCGCCTGGAGGAAAGTGCTCCCCTCCCCTGTTTTGCCTTTTCCCTCTTGTCTAGCTGCATGGCGAGGAGAAAGCAGACGAAACGCTGTAGAGAGGAGGCGGTTTCCCCCTCTACTCTTCAGCGTTCCGTCAGCTTTCTCCTCCCTTCCTTCCTTTCTCTCGCCCTACCTTCTTGAGCTGTAACTTGCTATGGCCTTGCTGTGAGCATCCTCTATCGAGCACTAATATCGGAGCGGAAAACACAACCTTAGGGAGTTTTCGTAGATCGTTTTCGCTGTCCCGCAGCGTTTTCCGCAACCCGCTACGACATCAGGGACTCTGCAGGCAAGGCTAGCGCCGCGCATGCGCAGTAGTGGTGTCTTTATTTCGGAGAGCATAGCGGAGGTGCAAAAAGCTCTACAAAGACTCCCCCATTAAAGGGGTAGGAACCAAATTTCAGCGCTCATTTTCTAGCTTGAATGTGTTGCATGTTGCACCCTAACCTCAAAAACACTAGTCTTCCGTTGAAAGGCACAAGAAAACTAATTTTAAAGCTAAATAAACGATCTTCCAATGTGCACCTGGTGGATGCATGCGGAGCCTATTTGGGAGGTAGTCTAGCAACGTTGTGGAATCTGCTACGTAGTCGTGACGTAGCAGATTCCTCTGGCGCAGCGCCGCTCTTTGGCATTTCAACATTTTCCTTCTTAGCTTTCCTCCTCAACTCACAAATCACGCATTGAACCAAACAGTCCAAGAAGACAGAAAGGAGTGGACTCCTCTTTCTCGGACCCTCGTTTGTGCAGCCGGATGCAGCCATTCTCCCCCTAGAAGATTAGCCAGTCGCTCAAAACTCGGACAAAGTTGCTTTCCCCACCCCGTTCAGCCCTAAGCTGACAGTGCTGTGGAAGCTACGTGCTTCTTGGGCCAGCCACACGCTCGTCACCCCACGGGCACTTCGAACGGCTCGGTTGTAACGCGCTGACGCTATTGACACCACCACAACGCTGACAGCGCCACCAAGGGCAAAGCTCATAATCCCGCCAGCCTTGCTACGTCACGAATGCGGGGAAACTTTTCTTTCTGTTTTTGTTTGCGCCGGATATCCCATGACGCATCGCGCCCTCCGTTCGCTTCTCTTCGAGCGCTCGCTCGAGTGCACCGTTTGGAACGAAAAATATAGCCAATCGTTCAAAATACAAACGTGCGATTATGAATTACGGTTATTATACGTCATGCTTGACCCATTTCCGAACGAAATTTGAAAATTTCAATTTTTGGTTCAGTACCCCTTTAAAGGTACCATAGGTGAGTTTAGTGTGTCGTGTTATCGTTCAACCTTGTTTCTATGGATGCTATAGCACCGGCTGCTACTTCAAAGTATTCGTTGGAGTCTTCAAGAAGCTAAAGCAAAAGCAGCTCCTTTTTTAATGTGTCACGGGACTGTAATTTGACATTTTAAAATCGTTATAGGTACACTTCGCCGAACAGTTAGCACGAACAAACTAGCACCGTCTTTTTCCGTTTCTCTCTTCTCCTTAGAAGTTAATAATGTTTAGAAAACTGTTATATGCGAGTATCCAACCTACGCCGAAGATCTCAGTGCTAGACAATACATTGCTGGGGAAAAATAGCAAACAGCACCGATATGCTGTTCGCGCTAAAAATGTCGCGTAATGTACGCGTACCTCTACATGATCAGAGTAAATCAATGAGTTTATTGCACAAACATTTTTTGTTGTTTATAGCTGAAAGTTTTTTTTTATGAAGCAATACGGCAAAGAGTGTCAACCTTGACGCAGATAATACTCTAAACCACCAGTAATAGAGCGTACTCGGAAAATATCTACCTGGCGTAATGGAGGTTTTGTTAGAATGTTCGAGAAATAGACTTTAACGATATTTGTTAAAGTCTAAGCGCAAACACAAAATTTACATTTTAACGCAAGGGTGATGCGGAGTTTAGTGTACAAGAACAAATTGATGCCACCTAAGTTGGTGCCCAATAGAAGAACTTTTTGCCGAATCGCTTGTAGAGAAATGACAAATTTTCAGCTATACAAACAAAAAACACCAAAAACGTTTTTTAGTTTTGTAAATTTACTGACTTACTGTGCTTGCACTGATCGTGTAGCATACCGCTACACGTACGCGACACTGTTATCGCGAACACGACATCAGTGCTTTTTGCTTTCTTTTCCCAGATATATATATTTTTTTTTCTAGTTCTAAGGTTTACCAGCTAGGCTGGATACTCGCATTAAGTTTTCTAAATATCATTCATTTCTAACAAGAAAAAAAAACGAGAAAAATCGCCGATAGTTTGTTCGTGCTAACTTCGTGACGCAGTGAACCTATGCTTCTGAAATGTCAAATTACAATCCTGTGTCATGTTAAAAAGATGAGCTGGTTTTGCTCTAGATTTTGAAGACTACCGCGCGGTTCTTGCTCATACACCAACGGTCTAAGACTACCTAACCGTAAATTTATGTTAAAATCTACATTTACTTCCAACTTTTGAGCCAAAGCTTTTAGAATGAACTAAAATCTGTAAAAGTACGGAATTACAATTACATTTCTCCTCGGAGCACCGTCGGAGTCCTTCGGTGTTTCTACAATTTGTTTACTTAAAATTTATTCAATTTTATTTCCTGCGTGTCTCAGGGTTTAGCTAGTGATTTTTCCTGACCAGCTCGCCGGAACGCTTTCGCTTCTTGCAATTATAACATCTCGCTTTCAGAAGCTAGGGAATATCAGAGCACCCCGCAATCCAATTGCAGATACGCTGGTCCGCCAGCGTAATGATGACCCATAATGAATCTAAATAAACAACAAAGGCTGTATTGATGATAAACAGATATGCGTAAATCTTCCAACTCGCACCGCGTTTTCTTCTTACTTTACAAAGCGGGATAAATTAAACAAACATCTCGTGTGAGTGCTCAATGGTATTGGAATTTTCTTTCCGCTCCGGCCTCGTAATTGTTGATTTCACAGAAGAGGCTTCTGTGAAACCTTATACCCTCGTAACCCTAAAAACATTAAAACTAAAAAAAATAATAAAAATAATAATGGTAATTTTAAAGTATTTTTTTTTTTATTGCGCAGCTTGATGCAATGCATTTATTTTTCATTGAAGATAACATGCATGTATTAAGGTGAGAAGATTCCTAGCCCCGCTGTTAATATGAAAATTCTAAAGGCCCGTTCACAGACTTGCGTTCAGGGCGACCGCTACGACTAGAAACGAACGCAGCCGGTCGGAACGACGAGTTGCCGTCGCAACCAAGCGCCAAACGGCCGTTTCGTTTGTGTTCGTTCGCAATGCAAGGAGTTGAGCCCAGCTGAAATTTTTCGCTACGTGTGGGAACGAACGGATCGACGACGACGACAGACCAATCATGAGTCAAGGAGAGCTCGGCCGCGCGCTTTCCATGCCGGTCGTTCCTGCTATCTGCTGAAAAATATGTCGTCGCCTGTGATTGCCGACGTGGTGGAAGTTCATCGTTCCGCGTAGAGCGCTATCCTTGACTGAGGTCTCGTCGTGTGTAGAGATACGCCCTTCAAGAATGGATTGACTCACTTGTGCGGCGATGTCGTGGCGGCACCCTCAAGACAGCAGGAACGCTTGTGCCGCCGTGTTTGTTTACCTCGACCACGGTGGTCCTTAGTATTTATGTCCTTGAACATCTACCAGATTTCCTATTTTGCCCACTCCATGCATGTGTTCATTCAGGTTCAAGGTATTACTGGTGTGTACTGTATTTAAAGGCGTGTTTGAACGACGCACATTTTTGACGCGTTTTAATCACCCGAGAGAAGTGATCAGTGTTAGCATCCCGGAACGCTCGCAATGTCTATGTGATCACAAAATGATATCTCTACGTTGCTATATTGTTGCTAAAATTACATCGTCGTCGGTAAAATTTGGAAAAAGCCTGCGGCGAGAATTGGACTATTAGTGAAGTCCTGTGTTAAAGTCGCGGTCGTCCAAGACGGCGTTTTCTTATTTTATTCACTCAGCCCTGCGTGCCTAACCTGGAAAAATAAAAATTAATAAAGCTTGTGTCTATAAAAACTGTCTGTCCATTTTGGTTTACGCCAGCGAGTGGCAGCGCATCGCCTTCTTTCGAGAGACGCCGCGGAAACAGCTGACGGCGGCGGAGAAGCTTTTCCGCCGTGCTACCGACCTGCTGCGCTTATTGCAATGGTTTCAGGGGTCCGTACGCGCGGCGAAGAGCGCACGTTTGGTCGTTCCAGTCACAACGGACGCAGCCATAGCAACGCGCTCGTTGCAAATGTCTGGCCATGACACGATTTTTAAAGTTTTTTTCTACTTAGCTCTTTTCCTCAGCTCACAAATCATGCAGCGTAACAAACCGTTCAAGAAGAGGGAAAGAGGGAACTACCCTCTTGCTCATACCGTCGTTTGTGCAGCTGGACGTCGCCATCCCCCCCCCTCTTTTTTTAGAAAATTAGCGGCCCGCCGCTCGAAATTTGAACAAAAGTTGCTTTCTCCACTCAGTTCACCCCTAAATGTGCTCATTGGGCCAGCCACGCTTCTATATTTTGCCATGTGATCGCGCTCCCTCGCGCATTCCCACGCGCAGAGAATGGCGTCAAGTAATGAAAGGCGGCCGGCTGATTGATCCGGCACTCGCGTAGGAGGTCGCTTGTCGTGTGACGTGTTTTGGGGCCGGTTGACGTGCCTTGGGTACCGCGAATGTATCACAGTGAAAAGGCAGAGAGCTTTCGAAGTACGAAATAGCCTGCTATCTTTTCAAAGTTTGGTACAGAAAATCAGGCTTTTGTCTTTCTATCTTCTTTCCTTTGGCCCACTAAACAAACGATATGCTATTACTAAAATCCCATTCTAAATTAGTTTATCCTAGCCCAAAATTCGTTCCATGGCCCCTTTATTTGTCAATTCGTAAACAGCTCCAGGGAGTCATCAATACGTCGAGAAAGTGTTTCAAAATCCGTTTTTGGCGCGTGAGAATGCAAGAAGGAGCGCACGAATCATAGATACCACACAGAGAGCCCGCGATGATGAGGCAGCCAAGCGTGCGCCATCATTGTTTGAGGTCGGGAGTAAACAAAAGCATGTGGGCGCGTGTGGTGTGTAAACAAAAGCACGGGGTCCGCAAGGAGCAAACGAAAGTGCAACGGACAGCAACGTTTGATCCAGTACCGCAAAAAATCTAAAGTTGGAAATTAGTTTACCGGACTCTGGAGTTATCTATAGATGAGCCCCGGAACATTTACATCTTGGTATGTTTCCAATCTTTTTATACATATTTTTTTCACTGTGAGCTTGAATTAATACTGACAGTATCATACGCGATCATTTGTCGCGGACAGTTTTTAGATTCAACCTTGCAACTACTGCTAAAATGTCATCATCGTCATCATTTTTTTTTGTATTTATGTGCCCTTGAATCTAGATTAAAAAATATACTCAGATTGAAGGGGTTCCAGGGCTGCCCAATAGATGACGCCCCTGTGTCCTCTGACGTAAGCAGTCACAAGTGGTTGCAACGCTGTTAGTCACGCTCAAGCGCAAATGTGTGAGCCAGCATCTATTGGCGGCGTGCGCGCACAACAGGGGGCGCTTCTCTAGCTATCATCGTCATCGTTCTTGACGTCACGGCTAGGACAGACTGGGACAGACCGTGTCCCACTCGGCTCGTCAGCTCGCTCCCTGCGCTAAGTAACGCGCGGCAAATCCTGTTTCACGAGTTGTGTTTCTTTGGTGAAGTGATATTTATTAGTAGGACATTTTACCAAAGCTTGAAACCGTGGCACGAGTAGTCATGCTACCAAACAGTTTTGGCGCTAATATGTCGAAGCGCTCGGACGGTGGTGTGCTCTTCTCTACCTAAGTAGAATACACTGGATGATGAAAATAGAATATCCAGCACTTTACCTCACTACAACAGACACCACAGCGAATAGGGTGTATTTTTTTATAACGATTGTGGAAGAAGTGTCACATGCAGTGACGGCGCCACAGAATACACACGGCAAAAAGAAAAAGAAGGCGAAAGGCTTGAGTGCGAGAGGCTCGTGAACAAGGTAGAGCGAGCGTTGAACGGTCGAGGACAGCTGAGACGAGCTGGAGCTGGAGTGCGGTCATCAAGGAGCGGAGCAGCGCCCAGGGAGATGCCATTGACTGAAAACGACAGGACGGAGCCTTTCAACAGCGAGACCCGCGGAACCTGAGGCAACCGCCATAACAACTTGAGTATTATAAAAATTAATTTTAATGATAGCGTTGTCCTGTGTGGTTTCTTCGGGGGTGAACAGAACTTGGTCTGGTCGGTCAGCAAAGACGAACAGACCATATGATTCGAACAAAATTAAACTGAGAAAGGAATGCCTCATCAAATTGAAAATGGGAAAGCGAAATTCGAGAACCTCTCGCATGTGTAGTAAACACTTCATTGAAAGCGACTCCGTGCAACTTGTTTGTTCCAATGTATTCTGTTAATGCTGTAATTACTTCTTAGTTGATTCCTTTTTCAATTTTGTAAACCAGTAAACGTATATTTCCTCAAAATAACTGGCAGCAGTAGGGGTGGCTGCCTTCCGGAGTCGTTTCAATGAAATCCCTGCTTATTCACCCGGTCAACGCGAAATGTGCGAGAACCCCTCGAGATTGAAGTCTTAAATCTAGTAAGTCGGTGACACTTCAGCACCCCCAAGATATGAAGTATACACCTGCTATGAATTCCTGACTTTTTTACGTTTAATTTTTGCGGACCCAATTGCGCATGATGCGTGATGCGCTCCTTAGAGCGATTTTAAATTTATCAGCAATTATTAGTAATAATTGGATAGAACCAATTAATCAGTCTCCTCAATTCGGCGGGCCATGTCCAACAATTTAAGATTTTATGATAATTGGTGCTTTTCTTTTGAGCAGAAGTCGCGAAGTGACAAACTTATTTGCCACGTATTTGATGCGGAGGAGCTAAGCCTCAGTTGCTGACGAGCATTTGCTCGTCAGCAAGTGTCGAGTCACACTTGGATATAAGCGTCTATATCGGCAAGCTCAATGTAGCTAAAACAAGTGTGCGGCGCTTTGCAACACAACTATGCGCACGTGCGCAGCTAAGACAGCACTTCATTTACTTCGGTGAATTCGGAACCTTTCTCTGCAACAACCTCCACAGATCCAGAAAAAAAAAAGATTAGAGAGGCTGTGATTAGCCCTGACGCACGCCGCGAAATCTGTAATGTGAAGCTCTATGGTTGTTTTTGAACAATTTAAAGTTTTTTTTTTAATTTAAAGTGCAAATTCGAGGCGCTCCTATTCATTAGAAAGATCATTAAAAAAACGTCATACACGTTTATTTATTAAAAAAAACTTTTTTAATTATCAGATATGCGAACTAACATAGCCACCCTGTTCTTTAAATTAGCGCGTCGTTTGCTCGCATCCTACCAGCTCCGTCACAAAAGGGCACCCGCGAGGTGGACAGCTGTAACACGGCGGCCAGACAAATGTCTAGCCCGAGTCCGTGGCGTCTTTTCCGCACCCTAAGTGACCCGACTCAAAATTCGCGTCGAGACACAAAAACATCTTCAATGAGCTATTCACAGCTTCGATGGAGATACCTCAAAATTATCGTGCATACTACGCGCCCACTACCTTTGCAATAAACTGAACCCCCGAGGGCCCGCGTATTCGTATGCAGGTTCAGAGAACGCGGAGCTGGATCAGCCTTTCCAGCTGCACGACTTGAAGGCGGCCCTGGCTAAAATAAAACGAGGAACGGCACCGGGGCGGGACATGATAACTGTGAAACTGCTTGCCAATCTTCCCAACCCCCTATGCAACCCTCCTCGCTTTCATCAACTCGATCTGGCTTGGTGAGGCACCCCTCCCACTCGAATGGAAGACCGCCCTGGTAACTTTTATTCCGAAAGCCGGCAAAGCCGTAAACACAGACAACCTTCGCCCCATCTCCCTCACGTCTTGTGCGGAAAAGCTGATGGAGACCATGGTGCGGGACAGGCTGTCTGGGTTTCTGGAAAACCAAAATGCAATCGCAGACACCATGTTAGGTTTCCGCCAGCACCGGTCCGCGCAGGCTGTTCGGCTTCAACTCGACCGAGAAATTCTCAACCCTGTAGAATATCCCTCAACGATAAGGCATTACACGCCCTAGACTTGAAGGAGGCTTTCAACAGAGTTACACACGAAATTCTTCTGCAACATTTCTCCCAGACGAACTGTGGACATAACACCTTTCAGTATATCGAGCAATTTCTCTGGGATCGACAATCTCTCATCCCAATACAGGACGAAGAACACAGCCCCTATCAACTGGGAACGAGAGGAACCCCACAGGGCGCGGTACTCTGGCAGCTACTTTTCGATCTGGCCATGACCAAACTTCTAGCTCAGTAGGCGAAGGTCGAAGGCGTCCAGCGTGCGCTGTAATCCGATGACATAACCATCTGGGCCAAACACGGATCGGGTGGAGACATTGAGGCTAACCTGTAGCAAGCGGCGGAGATCGTGGACGCCTACGCCAGCCGCAGCGGCCTTCAATGCTCCACGTCCAAATACGAATTTATGCACATTCGCCCATCGCCTAGGTGCACCACCAAAATTGAACTATCCCTGGCCAGCGGCCCGGTACCCGAACACGATGAGATTAGAGTGCTTGGTCTTTTGTCTGCATGCGCCGACGGGTTGATACGACACTAGTTAAACTGCGCAAGGTGGGGGACCAGGTAGGCCAGATAGTCTGCCGGGTTTCCAACAAACGCGTGGGGTTACGGTGCAAAGACGCCCTGCGGCTGGCGCATGCATACGTGACCAGTCGAGCACTCTACTCGACTCCTTACCTCCACCTGCGCAGGTTTGACGAGACCGCCCTTGAAGTGCTTCTCAGAAAGATGTAAAAGCGTGCCCTCGATCTCCCGATGAACACGTCCAACCAGCGCCTCATGGGCCTGGGGCTGGTAAACACTTCCGCGGAGCTCCGGGAAGCCCGCTTGACCAATCAATATACAAGACTTTCAAAGACGCCGTCGGGACACCGCCTATTAGCCCAACTAGACATCCACCACCCAACACTGACGAAGAGCGCGTACGCATCCCCGAAGTCTGGCCAACCACTAGCCAACATGACACGTGACGACCACAGTGGCAGGCGCCTTGCGCGGGCGGCGGCACTGGCCCACCACTATGGAACCAAAAGCGAAATCTTCTACGTGGACGCCTCCGGCGCTCGCCATGGGGGTTGGACCATGGCCCCAGTGGTCCATCAAAACGTCGCGGTGAACGGCCTAACGTTCAGAGCTCAACACATAACACATTAGGAGGAGATCGCCATCGCTCTAGCCGCCGCAGACTAGGACAATGGTCTTTCCCAAACTAGAGTATGTATGCACCATTTGGTACCCACACCAAAATTACCTTGTACAGAGACTGGAATCTGTTCAAGACAAAGCAGCAAGTATTGTGTGCAACAACTAATCAGCGGGAACTAGTGTCTCGGCCTCAAAAGAAATCTAGCATTAACCTTTCTCCTCCAGAACAAAAACGTCAAATGTTTTGGTTGTGTTTTTTTTTCTGTGTAGCATCTATTACAGCGATTCGTATTTTAGGTCAGTTTGCTGCAGCCCTGCATGTATTACATCCCAAAGGTTGGATCCTTATTGCAGTATAGAACCATTCCTGGGTCGCGCCAACACTTTCCTTTTTTCTCCCTTAGTACTTTGCATCAGTGACTGGAATGCATTACCGGATCTCATATTTACTGACAGAAATCCCACTTCATTTAGAGACCAGTGTTGAAAATTGTATGATTGCTCACCTTGGTTTTGTTTTTGTAGTATAGCTTTTGTACTCTGTTCTTGCTTCAGTCTTGCTTCATTTCGGTTAGAATGACAACACTGTATGTATCTGCGATTTCATTTCACTTTCCGTGTTTTGCTGTTTGTGTTATTTAATCCCTGTAAGTTGCTTTGAATCTCCTCCAATGTAATGTGTCCTTCAATCGCCCTTAAGATTAATAAAATGAAATCATAATAAATGAAACTGGTTTGGAAAACGATTTGCGAATCACAAACATATGGGCACGTGGCGCGCAGTTAGATCATACATTCATACTTTGGACAAGCGCGGCTAAGAATATTTTGTTGAAATTGGAGTATTCGTGGCTGTTTTAACCATTTTATTTGATTTCAAATACCCCCAAGGTAAATACATTGAAGAGGGAAGAGAGCTGTAAAACATCAAATATGAAGTGCACATATTAATAATAGCATGTTTAAACAAAACAATGTCAGTGATGTTAGCAATCGAGGTGAGAAGCTGGTAGCAGTCTATTGATACTTGAGGAATAAAAAAATAAAGAAATAACTAAATTCTAAAATTTGTGTGTTATTCGTGTAGGAAGAAAGACTACCGCCGAATACTTCGTATTTATTCTGGTCCGGCCGTTGCGACCGGTCGGCAGATCGAGAGCTTGCGAGTGCGCGCGTTCTGTGAGTGCGCGCGTGCTGTGTGCTGTGGCTGCTGTGTCAGCATCGTCGTCCTCCAGCACAGTGTTCCGACACAGGGTATAACACTTCTCCCCCTAGAGAGAGTCACCATGTTGCTGAGGCAGCCGTCTTGGGCGTAGAGATCTCGATGATGCAGGCACGATGCGTGAGTCGGGATGTGTAACAGTCTCTGGGCCTGCAGCATTTCGTTCGAAGTTTGTGGGCTCACTATTGATCGCAATAGTTCACTGCGGTGGAAGACCCGGAGCCGGCTTCACACTAATATCCCTCGAAGAGGTCTCGGCCACCGGATATTCTGCTTGTTTCTCAATTCGTTTGCTAATGTGGTCCTCGTGCCGTCGAACTGTACCTCGCTCGGTAGCGACCAGCCAAGAACGCGATCCAATTCTCTTTGTGACTGTTCCTGGCATCCACTGTGGTGTTCCTGTAAATTTTTTTACAAAGACGTCTTGGCCTACCGCGAGGCTCCTCGGAGACAAAGACTGTTGCTCCTTCGTTTCTTCCGTGTTCCCCCTTTGCTCGGTTTCGAGGCGACCCAGGCGAGTGATCGCAGTTGTTAACTCTCGACCGAACATCATCATCGCTGGCGTCTTCCCTGTAGTTACACTTGCGGTGGTGTGCTGCTTGAGAAGAAACCGGGCGATCCTGCATGCCAGCGTTCCTGTTTTATCTTTGGCCAGTGCACGCTTCGTTTCTTGCACCATTCTTTCGGCCTGACCGTTGGTGGCAGGATGGTATGGCGCACTTGTTCTGTGCTTAATTCCGTTTTTCTTAAAGAACTCGGCTGTCTCTTGTGATACGAACAATGTTCCATTATCCGTAACCACCTTCTCCGGCAGTCCAAACGTTGCGAATAAATTTCGGAACTGTTCGATTACTGAACTTGATTGTATGTTCTTCATTTGGCGTACCTCCAGCCACTTGCTGTAGGCGTCCACGACAATTAAGAACATTTTACCTTCCAGAGGACCGGCAAAATCAGCGTGGATGATTTTCCATGGCTGGGATGCACGATGCCAGTCTGGAACAGGTACTTGAGGTGGGGATCGCTGGTGTTCCAGACAAGTGACGCAGGATCTTGCCTTTCGTTCGATGTCCTTGTCTATGCCCGGCCACCACACGTGGCCGCGTGCAGCGCTCTTCATTGTAACCATGCCTCTGTGGCCAGCGTGCAACAACTCCAATACTTGAGATCTGCATGCGCTGGGGGCTACTATCCTTGTACCACGAATAAGGCATTGGTTGACTGTTGACAGCTCATTGAAGATGCTCTTGTACGGACGATAGTCTTCGCCCTTCAGCTTTTGCAGTTTTCCTTCTTGAACGGCTCTGTAGACGCGAGTCAGGATATCGTCTTGCTCTGTCAATGCTGCGATGCGTTCTGGTGACAGATTCGAAATCGGAGAACATGCCAGCATTAGCACATCTCCAGGTATGCACGGTTCGTCTACATTGGCTGGTAATGGTAACCGGCTGAGCGCATCAGCGTTCTGGTGGCATGCTCCTCGCCTGTACACCAGGGTGTAATCGTACGCGCTCAACTTGACGCACCATCTTGTCATTCTTGGGGA